>JASUUJ010000209.1:0-109958 GCA_030449895.1 Citrus mangshanensis
GTTGTACTTCGTTCAGTTGCAATGCTCGACCTTGAACCTTGCTAATTTTTAGGCGCGGCTGTGCCGTGGCCTAATTGGCACCACGAAGGCTGCCCATAGAATCTCGGTCCATTCCGAGTCCGGCGGATGAACCGCCACGCCCCCCGCGAGGCTATAGCCCCGGATTTTTGGCCATTTGGGGGGTTTGTGCACCCCGGCCATTCAGTCTTGGTGCTAAACGCTGACTGTGCCCGTGGCCTATTTTGGCACCGGAGGCCGCCCACAAAGTCTTGGGCCATTCCGAGTCCGAGGCGGACGAACACACGCCCCACAGGCTATAGCCCACCCGTTTATTGGCCATTTGAAGTTTCGTACCCCGACCTTCAGGCGCTAATTTTTGGGCGCGGCTGTGCCCGTGGCCTATTTTTGGCATTGGAGGCCGCCCGAAAGTCTGGCCATTAGAGGTTCGGCGGACGAACCATACGCCTCCCGACAAGGCTATAGCCCACGGTTTTTGGCCATTTGGGGGTTTGGCACCCGACCTTCGGGCGCTAATTTTTGGGCTCGCTGTGCCCGTGGCTATTGGCACCACGGAGGCCGGCCGCAAAGTCTCGGGCTAATTTCCGAGTCCGAGGCGGGACGAACTTAAGCCACGCCCCACCAAGGCTATAGCCCACCCGATTTTGGCCATTTTCAGCTGGGGGTTTTGGCACCCACGACCTTCGGGTGCTAATTTTTTAAGCGGCTGTGCCGTTGCCTATTTTGGCACAAACCGCCACGCAAAAGTTCGTCACTATCCTAGTCCGGACGAACTTCATGCGCCCCCATAGAGCTATAGACCACCGATTTTGGCCATTTTCCGCAGGGGTTTTGGTACCCCGACCATCGCGGGCGCTAATTTTGGGCGCGGCTGTGCCCGTGGCCTAATTTTGTCACCACGGAGGCCGCGCAAAGTCTCGGGCCATTAAGTCCGGCGGACAACCGCCGCCCCGGCAAGGCTATAGACCACGATTTTTGGCCATTTTTCCGCAGGGGTTTTGGTGACCTTCGGGCACTAATTTTTGGCAGCGGCTGTGCCGTGGCCTGAACAGCACCACGAAGGCTGCCGCAAAGTCTCGGTCCATTCCGAGTCCAGTGACGAACCATACGCCCCCACCCAAGGCTAGCCCACCGTTTGGCCATTTGGGGGTTTTGGCACCCCGACCGTCGGGTGCTAATTTTTAGCGCGGCTGTGCCCGTGGCCTATTTTGGCACCGAGACGCCCACAAAGTCATGGGCCATTCCGGAGTCCGGACGAACTTCGCCACGCCCCCACCAAGGCTATAGCCCACCCGTTTATTGGCCATTTGGGGGGTTTTGTACCCCGACCTTCGGGTGCTAATTTTTGAAACGTGGCTGTGCTCCCGTGGCCTATTTTTGGCACCACGGAGGCCGCCCGAGAAAGTCTGGGCCATTCGGATTCGAGGCGGACGAACTTCGCCACATACTCAGCAAGGCTATAGCCCACCCGTTTTTGGCCATTTGGGGGTTTTGGCACCCGACCTTCGGGCGCTAATTTTGGGCTCGGCTGTGCCCGTGGCCTATTTTTGGCACACGGAGGCCGGCAGCAAAGTCTCTCGGGCCATTCCGAGTCCGGCGGACGAACCGCCCACGCCCCCCAGCAAGACTGCAACCCACCCGATTTTTGGCCATTTTTCCGCTGGGGGTTTTGGCACCCCAGGCAGCCGGGTGCTAATTTTTAGGCGGCTGTGCCCGTTGCTATTTTAGCACAGGCTTCCGCCCATGATTTCGTGCTATCCTAGTCAGTAGACGAACTTCGCCACGCCCGCTTAAGGCTATAGACCACCAGATTTTGGCCATTTTTCCGCAGGGGTTTTGGTGCCCAGAGCCTTGGGGCGCTAATTTTTGGCCGCGGCTGTGCCAGTGGCCTAATATTGTCACACGGAGACGCGCAAAGTCTCGCGGGCCATTCCCGGAGTCGGGCGGACAGACACACGCCACGCCCGCTTTGAGGCTATAGACCACACGATTTTGGCCATTTTCCGCAGGGGTTTTGGTACCCCGACCTTCGGGCGCTAATTTTTAGGCGCGCTGTGCCCGTGGCCTAATTTTTGGCGGCACGAGGCGCCCGCAAAGTCTCGGGCCATTCCGAGTCCGGCGGACGAACACCACGCCCCGCGAGCTATAGCCACGCCCGTTTTTTGGCCACAGGGGTTTTGGCACCCGACCGTCGGTTTGCTAATTTTAAGAAGCGTGGCTGTGCCCGTGGCCTATTTTGGCACCCAGAGCCGCCTGAAAGTCTCGGGCCATTCCAGTCCGAGCGGACGAGCCATGCCTTACGCAAGGCTATAGCCCGCCGATTTTGCCCATTTTCCGCTGGGGTTTTGGCACCCGACCTTGGTGCTAATTTTTTAAGTGGCTGCGCCCGTTGTAATACGGCACGGAAGCCGCCCGCAAAGTTCGTGCTATCTAGTCAGCAGACGAACTTCGCCACCGCCCCGCGAGAGTACATAGACCACCAGATTTTTGGCCATTTTTCCTTGAGGGTTTTGTGCCCGACCTTCGGGCGCTAATTTTTGGCGCGGCTGTGCCCGGTAGCTAATTTTGTCACACGGAGGCCGCCACGCAAAGTCTCGGCCATTCCGAGTCCGGCCCAGACGAACTTAAGCCACGCCCGCAAGGCTATGAACCACCTGATTTTGGCCATTTTCCACTTGGGGTTTTGGGTACCCCACGACCTTGAGGAAGTAATTTTAGTGGCGGCTGTGCCGTGGCCTAGGCCAGCACCTGAAGGCCGCCCATAAAGTCTCGGGCCATTCCGAGTCAGGCGAGACGAACTTCGCCACGCCCGCGAGGCTATAGCCCACCGTTTTTGGCCATTTGGGGGTTTTGGCACCCGACCGTTACGTATTGCTTTAGGGCGCGGCTGTGCCCGTGGACTATTTTGGCACCGGAGGCCGCCCACAAAGTCTCGGGCCATTCGAGGTCCGGCGGACGAACCGCCCCGCCCCCCACAGGCTATAGCCATGCCGTTTATTAGCCATTTGGGGTTTTGGTACCCGGCCTTCGGGCGCTAATTTTTGGGCGCGGCTGTGCCCGTGTGTGGCCCTGAACCACGGCACCACGAGGCCGCCCACGCAAATCTCGGGCCATTCCGGGTCCGGCGGACGAGACCGCCCGCCCCACAGGCTATAGCCCGCCGTTTTGGCCATTTGGGGTTTTGCTTCCACGACCGTCGGGTGCTAATTTTCCCAAGCGCGCTGTGCCGTGGCCTATTTTGGCACTTGAGGCGCCCACAAAGTCTCTCGGGCCATTCCGAGTCCGGCGGCGAGACCAGACCGCCCACGCCCCACAGGCTATAGCCCACCCAGATTTTGCCCCATTTTTCCGCTGGGGTTTTGGCGCCCGACCTTGGTGCTAATTTTGGTGTGGCTCGCCCGTTGCCTATTTTGGCACCACGGGCCGCCACGCAAAGTTTCGTGCTGCTCTAGTCGGACGAACCGCCCAGCGCCCCGCCAAGGCTATAGACCGCGATTTTTGGCCATTTTTTCCGCAGGGGGTTTTGGTACCCGACCTTCGGGCGCTAATTTTGGGCGCGCTGTGCCCGTGGCCTAATTTTGTCGTGGAGGCCGCCCGAAATCTCGGGCCATTCCGAGTCCGGCAGACATCGCCACGCCCCACCAAGGCTATAGACCACCTGATTTTTGGCCATTTTCCGCAGGGTTTGGGTACCCCGACCTCTGAGCGGCTAATTTTGGGTGCGGCTGTGCCCCGTGGCCTAATTTTGGCACCACGAAGACCGCCCGCAAAGTCTCGGGCTATTCCGCAGTCCGGCGGACGAATCCCGCCCACGCCTACCAAGGCTATAGCCCACCCGTTTTGGCCATTTGGGGGTTTTGGCACCCACGACCGCCGGGTGCTAATTTTAAGCGTGACTGTGCCCGTGGACTATTTTTGCACCGGAGGCCGCCACAAGTCTCGGGCCATTCCTGAGTCCGAGGCGGGATGAACTCCCAGCCCCCGCCCTTCACCAAGGCTATAGCCCACCTGATTTATTGGCCATTTGGGGGTTTTTCGTATTCCCGACCTGGCGCTAATTTTTAGGCGCAGCTGTGCCCGTGGCCTATTTTTGGTACACACGGAGGCCGCCCAGTCTGGTCTAATATTCCGAGTTCGGCGGGCGAACTTCGCCCACGCCTCAAAGCAGGCTATAGCCCACCTGTTTTTGGCCATTTGGGGGTTTTGCACCCCGACCTTCGGGCGCTAATTTTTCGGCCCGGCTGTGCCCGTGGCCTATTTTTGCACACGGAGGCCGGCCGCAGTCTCGGGCTATTCTGAGTCCGCGGGTGGACGAACTTCGCCCACGCCCACCAAGGCTATAGCCCACCCGATTTTTGGCCATTTCTCCGCTGGGGTTTTGGCACCCCGACCTTCGGTGCTAATTTTTAAGGTGTACCCGTTGCATTTTTGGCACCACGGAAGCCGCCCGCAAAGTTTCGCTATCCTAGTCCATTGGGACGGGCCGCCACGCCCACCAAGCACAGCTATAGACCACCCGATTTTTGGCCATTTTCCGCCCAGGGGGTTTTGGTACCCTGACCTTCGGGCGCTAATTTTTGGGGCTGCTGTGCCTGTGGCTCAATTTTGTCACCACGGAGACCGCCCGCAAAGTCTCGGGCCATTCCGAGTCCGGCGGACGATTAACATCGCCACGCCATTTCTAATAAGGCTATAGCCACCCCTGATTTTTGGCCATTTTTCATGGGGTTTGGAGTACCCCACCTTGGGCGCTAATTTTAGGCGAGTGTGCCCGTGGCTATCATTTTACACGAGGCCGCCGCAAAGTCTCGGGCCATTAGAGTCGTGGACGAACTCGCCACGCTTTAACGAGGCAAGCGCCGTTTTTGGCCTTTTGGTTTGCTTACCCGACGTGCCGGGTGCTAATTTTGTAGTGCCCACCCAAGCGCTGTGGGACTGTGCCCGTGGCTATTTTGCTCCTCGGAGGCCGCCCACAAAGTCTCGGGCCATTCCGGAGTCCAGTGACGAATCGCCCACGCCCCCCGCGAGAAACCCACCGTTTATTGGCCATTTGGAGGTTTTCGACCTGACCTTGGGCAAGCTAATTTTTAGGCGCGGCTGTGCCTGTGGCCTATTTTGGCATGCCACACGGAGGCCGCCCGAAAGAGTCCTGGGCTATTCCGAGTTCGAGGCGTGACAGATTCTCACGCCACGCCCTGACAAGTCTATAGAACACCTTTTGTTTTTGGCCATTTGGGGTTTTGGCATTCCCCCGATCTGAGCTAATTTTCGCCGGGTGTGCCCGTGGCCTATTTTGGCACCAGACCCGGCCGCAAAGTCTCGGGCCATTCCCAGTCCGAGGCGAGACGAACTTCGCCCCTACGCCCCCCACATAGCCCACCCGATTTTGGCCATTTCTCCATTGGGGTTTGGCACCCGACTCGGGTGCTAATTTAGGTGCGGCACAATGTGCCCGTGTGCATTTTTGGCACCGCTCAAGCAGAGGATTTCGTGCTATCCTAGTCCGAGTAGACGTGACGTCGCCACGCCCCCTAAGCGAGGATATAGACACCCGATACTTTTGGCCATTTTTCCAGGGGTTTTGAGTACCCCACTTGACCTTCGAGCTAATTTTGCGCGGCTGTGCCGTGGCTAATTTTGTCACACGGAGGCCGCCCGCAAAGTCTCGGCCATTCGGAGTCCGAGTGGGACCAGACTCGCCACGCCCCCACAGAAATTTATAGACCACTGATTTTGGCCATTTTCCGCTGGGGTTTTGTTCCACCTTCGGGCGCCCAATTTTGGGCGGCTAAGCATGCCGTGGCTATTTTGGCACACGGAGCCGCTACCGAAAAGTCCTACCTCAGGCTCGGCCATTCCGAGTTCGGACGAGACATCGCCCACGCCCCCCAGCAAGGCTATAGCCCACCAGATTTTTGGCCATTTGGGGGGTTTTGGCACTGACCCACTCTCGGGCGCTAATTTTGGGCTCGCTGTCTCCATTGGCCTATTTTGGCACAGGAGGCGCCGAAAGTTCCTCGGGCTATTCCCGAGTCCGAGCGGACAGAACTTCGCCACGCCTCGAGGCTAGCCCACCATTTTTGGCCATTTTCCGCAGGGGGTTTTGTACCCCGACCTTGGGCAAGCACTTTGCGCGGCTGTGCCTGGGCTAAGTTTGGCACATGGAAGGCCACCCGCAAAGTCTCGAGGCCATTCAGTCCGGCGGATGAATCGCCCACGCCCCCAAGGCTATAGCCCACCCGCTTTTTTGGCCATTTGGGGTTTTGCCCCCCCCGACCGTCGGGTGCTAATTTTTAGGCGCGGCTGTGCCCGTGGCCTATTTTTGGCACCCGGAGGCCGCCCACAAAGTCTCGGGGCCATTCCGAGTCCGAGGACCGAACTTCGCCACGCTGGTAGCTATAGCCCACCCGCTTATTGGCCATTTGGGGGTTTTGGTACCCGGCCTGGCGCGACAATTTTTGGGCGCGGCTGTGCCTGTGGCCTGCCATTTGCAGCCTACGGAGGCCGGCGCGGCAGTCTCAAGTGCCATTCCTGAGTCCGAGGCGGACAAACTTCGCCTCAAGCGCCCCAATGCTTGAGCTATAAGCCACCCGTGGATTTTTGCCATTTGGGGTTTTGGCACCCCGGCTTGGGGCTAATTTGTGTGGCTGTGTGCCGGCGTGGCCCTATTACATCGCGGCGGCCTTTGCTTCAAAGTCTCGGCCATTCCGTGTCCGTGGGCGAACTTCACCACGCCCGACCAAGGCTATAGGCCACCCGATTTTTGGCCATTTTTCCGCTGGGGTTTTGGCACCCTGACTTGGGCGCTAATTTTTGTGCGCGGCTATGCCCATGGCCAATTTTTGGCACATGAGGCCGCCTCAAAGTCTCGGGCCATTCCGAGTCCGGTGGACGAACTCACGCCCCACCAAGGCTATAGCTCACGCGTTTTGGCTATTTGGGGGTTTGGCACCCGAACTGGGTACTAATTTTGGGCGCGCTGTGCCCGTGGTCTATTTTTGCCACACAGAGGCCTCCCGCAAAGTCTCGCCATTCGAGGTCCTGGGCGAATGACGAACCATCTCTTCGCCACGCCCACCCTTTGAGGCTATAGCCCACCGTTTTTGGCCATTTGGGGGTTTGGCCTTCGGGTGATAATTTTTGGGCGCGGCTGTGCCCGTGTTTGCCCTATTCCCTCTCCACACGAGAGGCCTGCACGCAAGTTCTTTGGCCATTCCGAGTCCGGCGGACAAACTTCGCCTCAAGGCCCCCACCAAGGCTACTAGCCCACCCGCTTTTGGCCATTTGGGGTTTTGGCACCCCGATTCGGGCGCTAATTTTGGGCGCGCACTTCATGCGACATGTGCCTGCCTATTTTTGGCACACGGAGGCGCCCGCAAAGTCTCGGGCTATTCCGAGTCCGGCTGACGAACTCGCCCGCCCCACTCACAGCTATAAGCGAGCCGATTTTTGGCCATTTTTCCGCTGGGAGTTTCTGCACCGAACTTAGTGCCGAATTTTGTGGGCGTGGCTTGTGCCTGTGGGCTCTATTTTTTTTTAGCACACGGAGTCCGTCTCGCATAGTCTCGGGCCATTCAGGAGTGCGCCAAGGACGAAATCTCGCCCACGCCCCCACCAAGGCTATAGCCCACCCTTTTGGCCATTTGGGGTTTTGGCACCCCAAATGTCGGGTGCCAATTTTGGGGCGCGGTTGTGCCCGTGCGATTTTTTTGCACACGGAGGCCGCCTGCAAAGTCTCGGCCATTCCGAGTCCGCGGACGAACTCGCACACGCCTACCAAGCCTATAGCCCACCCGCTTTTGGCCATTTGGGGTTTTGGCACCCCGACTTCGGGCGCTAATCTTTGGGCCAAGCGGCTATGCCCGTTGCCTATTTTTGGCACATTAATGGAGGAGGCTTGGCCACGCAAAATCTCGGCTAATCCGATTCAGCGGATGAACCGCCCCTTCCACACCAAGGCTTTCGAGCTCACGCCACCTGCTTTTGGCCATTTGGGGGTTTTGCACCCCAAACGTCGGAGCTGCAAATTTTTGGGAAGCGCATGGCTCTGCCTGCGGGCTCATTTTTAATTTACACGGAGGCCGCCTGCAAGTCTCGGGCCATTCCGAGTCCGGCGGGACGAACCGCCTACGCTCCCCACTCAAGCCTATAGCCCACCTGCTTTTTGGCCATTTGGGGGTTTTGGCACCCGACCTTCGGGCACTAATTTTTGGAGGCTGTGCCGGTGGCTCATTTTTGGCGCACGGAGGCCACCTGCAAAGTCTAGGGCCATTCCGAGTCCGGGCGGAATCCGCCACGCCCTACCAAGGCTATAGCCCACCTGTTTTTGGCCATTTGGGGGGTTTTGGCACCTTAACTGGGTGCTAATTTTTGGGAGCGGCTGTGCCTGCGTGGCTCATTTTTGGCACACGGAGGCCGCCCGCAGTCTCGGGCCATTCCGAGTCCGGCGGACGAATCTCGCCTACGCCCTCACCAAGGCTATAGCCCACGCGTTTTGCCCATTTGGGGTTTGCACCTTGAACCGGTGCTAATTTTTAAGCGCGCTGTGCCTGGGTGGCTCATTTTTGCACACGGAGGTCTGCCCTTGAAAGTCTCGGGCCATTCCGAGTCCGCGGCGGAAGAACTTCGCCCACGCCCACCAAGGCTATAGCCCACCCGATTTTGGCCATTTTGCCGCTGGGGGTGTTGGCACCCCTGACCTTCAGGCACTAATTTTTGGGCGTGGCTCTGTCCGTGGCCTATTTTTGGCACACGGAGGCCGCCCGCAGTCCCGGGCTATTCCGAGTCCGCGACGAACTTCGCCCACGCCCCCCACCAAGGCTATACCCCACCCGTTTTTTGGCCATTTGGGTGTTTTTGGCACCCCAAACTTCGGGCTGCACTTTGGGCGCGCTGTGTCCGTGGCCTATTTTTGGAACACGGAGGCCGCCCGCAAAAGTATGGGGCCATTCCGAGTCCGCGGACGAATTCGCCACGCCCCGACCAAGGCTATAGCCCACCCGCTTTTTGGCCATTTGGGGTTTTGGCACTGACCTTCGGGCGCCCACTAATTTTTGACGCGCTGTGCCTGCGGGCCTATTTTTGGCACATGTAGGCCACCCGCAAAGTCTCGAACCATTCCTAGTCCGGCGGACGAACTTCGCCCACGCCCCCCACCAAGGCTATAGCCCACCCGATTTTTGGCCATTTTTCCGCAGGGGGGTTTTGGCACCCCGACCTTCGGGCGCTAATTTTTGGGTGCGGCTATGCCCGTGTCCTAATTTTGGCACACGGAGGCCGCCCCGCAGGCTCGGGCCATTCCCGAGTCCGGGCGGACGAACTCGCCACTCTCCCCACCAAGGCTATAATAGCCCACCCGATTTTTGGCCATTTTTCCGCTTAGCTTTGGCACCCTGACCTTTGGGTGATAATTTTTGGGGCGCGGCTATGTCGTGGCCTATTTTTTTGGCACACGGAGGCCACCCCCCAAGTCTCGGGCCAGTCCGAGTCCGGCGGACGACCCTCGCCCCCGCCCCCCACCAAGGCTATTGCCCACCCGTTTTTTGGCCATTTGGGGGGTTTTGGCACCCCGACCAGCTAATTTTGGGGGCAGCTGTGCCCGTGGCCTATTTTGGCACATGTAGGCCACCCGCAGTCTCGAGCCATTCCTAGTCCGCGGACGAATCCGCCACGCCCACCATGGCTATAGCCCACCCGATTTGGCCATTTTCCGCTGGGGGTTTTGGCACCCGACCTTCGGGCGCTAATTTTTGTGCGCGGCTATGCCCGTGGCCATTTTTTGGCACACGGAGGACGCCCCAATGTCTCGGGCCATTAAGAGTGCGCAGGACGAACTTCGCCCACGCCCCCCACCAAGGCTATAGCCCACCCGTTTTTTGGCCATTTTTCCGATGGGGGGTTTTGGTACCCCGACCTTCGGGCACTAATTTTTGGGCGCGCTGTGTCCTGCGGTGGCCTAATTTTGGCACACGAAGGCTGCCCAGTCTCGGGCATTCTCGGTCCGCGGATTAACTACACGCCCCCTTTACCAAGGCTATAGCCTGCACCCGCTTTTGGCCATTTGGGGGTTTGGCACCCCGACCGTCGGGCGCTAGGTTTTGGGCGCGGCTGGGGCCGTGGGGTATTTTTGGCACACGGAGGCCGCCACAAAGTCTCGGGCCGTTCCGAGTCCGCGGACGAACTTCGCCACGCCTTACCAAGGCTATAGCCCACCTGCTTATTGGCCATTTGGGGGTTTTCGGTACTCCCACCTTCCGGGCGCTAATTTTTGGGCGCGTGCCTGTGGCCTATTTTTGGTACACACGGAGGCCGCCCGAAGTCTGGGCTATTCCGAGTTCGGCGGACGGTCAACTCGCCCACGCCTCCCAGCAAGAAGTGCTATATCCCACCGTTTTTGGCCATTTGGGGGTTTTGGCACCCACCTTCGGGCGCTAATTTTGGGCTCCGCTGTGCCTGTGGCCTTTTTGGCACACGGAGGCCGGCCGCAGTCTCGGGCTATTCCCGAGTCCGGCGGACGAATCTCGCCCACGCCGCCACCAAGGCTATAGCTCACCCGATTTTGGCCATTTTTCCGCTGGGGTTTTGGCCCCACCTTCGGCGCTACTTTCAGGGCGCGGGCTGTGCCTGTGGCCTAATTTTGTCACACGTAGGCCGCCCGCAAAGTCTCGGGCCATTCCGAGTCCGGGCGGACGAACTCGCCACGCCCCCACCAAGGCTATAGACACCTGATTTTTGGCCATTTTTCCGCTTGGGGGTTTTGGTACCCCGACCTTCGGTGCTAATTTTTGGCGCGGCTGTGCCCGTGGCTCTTTTAATTTTGGCACACGAGGCTGCCCGCAAAGTCTCGGCCCATTCCGAGTCCGCGGACGAACTTCGCCCACGCCTCCACCAAGGCTATAGCCACCCGCTTTTTGGCCATTTGGGGGTTTTGGCACTCCTGACCCGTCGGGTGCTAATTTTTAGGCGCGGCTGTGCCCGCGGCCTATTTTTGGCACCCGGACGCCGCCCCCAAAGTCCCGGGCCACTCCGAGTCCGGCGGACGAACTCGCCCACGCCCCACCAAGGCTATAGCTTCCACCCGCGATTGGCCATTTGGGGCTTTTCGTACTGCCTTCGAGGGCTAATTTACGCGGCTGTGCCCGTGGCCTATTTTTGGCACATGGAGGCCGCCCGCAGTCTCGGGCTATTCCGAGTCCGCGGACGAACTTCGCCACGCCCCACCTAGGCTAGTAGCCTACCCCGCTTTTGCCATTTGGGGTTTTGGCACCCTGACCTTCGGGCGCTAATTTTTGGGAACGGCTGTGCCTGGGGTCACTTTTGGCACACGGAGGCCGCCCGCAGTCTCGGGCTATTCGAATCCGGGCGGACGAACTCGCCACGCCCCACCAAGGCTATTGCCCACCCGCTTTTTGGCCATTTTTCCGCTGGGGTTTTGGCACTCCGACCTTCGGGGCCTAATTTTTTGGGCGTGGCTGTGCCTGCGTGGCCTATTTTGGCACACGGAGGCCGCCCGCAATGTCTCGGCTATTCGAGTCCGCGGACGAACTCGCCACGCCCCCAAGGCTATAGCCCACCCGCTTTTTGGCCATTTGGGGGTTTTGGCCCGACCCACACTTCGGGGCTAATTTTAGTGCGGCTGTGCCTGCGTGGCTCTATTTTTTGCACATGGAGGCCGCCCGCAATGTCTCGGGCCATTCCGAGTTTGGCGGACGAACTTCGCCCACGCCCCCCACCAAGGCTATAGCCCACCCGTTTTTTGGCCATTTGGGGGGTTTTGGCACCCCGACCTTCGGTTGCTAATTTTTGGGTGCGGCTGTGCCCGTGGCCTATTTTTGGCACACGGAGGCCGCCCGCAAAGTCTCGGGCCATTCCGAGTCCGGCGGACGAACTTCGCCCACGCCTCTAAGGGCTATAGCTCCACCCGCTTTTGGCCATTTGGGGAGTTTTGGAACCCCGACCTTCGCTTGCTAATTTTTGGCGCTGCTGTGCCTGGGTGGCCTCATTTTTTTGTACACAGAGAGCCGCCTGCAAAGTCTCGGGCAATTCTGAGTCCGCGGACGAACTTCGCCCACCCCCCCCACCAAGGCTATAGCCCACCCGATTTTTGGGCATTTTGGGGGTTTTGGCACCTGACCTTCGGGCCAAATTTTAAGGCTGCTGTGCCCCTGGCCTATTTTTGGTACACGGAGGCCGCCCGCAAAGTCTCGGGCCATTCCGAGACCGGCGGACGAACTTTGCCTACGCCCCCCACCAAGGCTATGGCCCACCCGTTTTTTGGCCATTTGGGGGGTTTTGGCACCCCGACCTTCGGGAGCTAATTTTTGGGCGCGGCTGTGCCCGTGGCCTATTTTTGGCACACTGAGGTCGCCCGCAAAGTCTCGGGCCATTCCGAGTCCGGCGGACGAACTTCGCCCACGCCCCCCACCAAGGCTATAGCCCACCCGCTTTTTAATTGCCATTTGGGGGTTTTGCACCCCGACCTTCGGGCACTAATTTTGGGCGCGGCTGTGCCCGGGCCTCAGTTGTGTACACGGAGGCCGCCCGAAAGTCTCGGGCCATTCCGAGTCCGGCGGACGAACTTCGCCACGCCCCACTCAAGGCTATAGCCCACGCCATTTTTGGCCATTTGATGGTTTTGGCACCCGACCTTCGGGCGCTAATTTTAGGTGCGGCTGTGCCCGTGGTCTATTTTGCACACGGAGGCCGGTCGCAAAGTCTCGGGCCATTCGAGTCCGGGTGGCGGACTAACTTCGCCACGACCCCACCAAGGCTATAGCCCACCAATTTTGGCCATTTGGGGGGTTTTGCACCCCGACCTTCGGCGCACTTTTGGATGCGGCTGTGCCCGTTGCCTATTTTGGCACACGGAGGCCGCCTGCAAGAGTCTCGGGCCATTCCGAGTCCAGCGGAAAAACTTCGCCACGCCCCCTTCAAGGCTCTAGCCCAACCGATTTTGGCCATTTGGGAGGTTTTGCACTTCGACCTTAGGCGCCTATTTTTGGCGCAGCAGCCGTGGCATATTTTTGGAACACGGAGGCCGCCCAGAAAGTCTCGGGCCATTCCAATCCGCGGACGAACTTCGCCCACGCCCCCACCAAGGCTATAGCCCACCTGCTTTTGGCCATTTTTCCGCTGGGGTTTTGGCACCCCGACCTTCGGGTACTAATTTTGGGCGCGCTGTGCCTGCGGTATTTTTTGCACACGGAGGCCGCCTGCAAAGTCTCGGCCATTCAAGTGTCCTGTGGCGAACTCGCCCACGCCCCACCAAGGCTATAGCCCACCTTTTTGGCCATTGGGGTTTTGTCACCCCGACCTTGGTGCTAATTTTTTGGCGCGCTGCGCCCGTGGCCTATTTTTGCCACACGGAGGCCGCCCGCAAAGTCTCGGGCTATTACGAGTCCGGGCGACGAATCTCGCCACGCCCACCAAGGCCATAGCCAACCCGATTTTTGGCCATTTTCCGCTGGGATTTTGGCACCCTAACTTTGGTGCTAATTTTTGGCGCTGTGCCCATGGCCTATTTGCAGCACTTGAGGCCCCGCATAGGCTCGGGCCATTCCGAGTCCGGCAGGCGAACTTCACCACGCCCCACCAAGGCTATAGCCACCCGTTTTTGGCCATTTGGGGGTTTTGCACCCCGAACTTCGGGTGCTAATTTTTGGCGCGGCTGTGCCCGTGGCTATTTTTGGCACATGGAGGCCGCCCCGCAGTCTCGGGCCATTCCGAGTCCGTGGACGAACTCGCCCACGCCCCACCTAGGCTATAGCCTACCCGTTTTTTGGCCATTTGGGGGGTTTTGGCACCCCGACCTTCGGGCGCTAATTTTTGGCGCAGCTGTGCCTGCGGGCCTATTTTTTTGGTACACGGAGGTCGCCCGCAAAGTCTCGGGCCATTCCAGTCCGGCGGATCGAACTCGCCACGCCCCCACAGGCTATATCCCACCCGATTTTGCCATTTTGGGGGTTTTGGCACCCGACCTTTCGGGCACTAATTTTGGGAACGGCTGTTCCCGTGGGCCTACTTTTGGCACACACGGAGGCCGCCCGCAGTCTCGGGCCATTCCGAATCCAAGGCGGACGAACTTCGCCCGCCCCCAAGCCCACCCGTTTTTGGCCATTTTTCCGCTGGGGTTTTGGCACCCCCGACCTTCGGGGCCTAATTTTTGCGCGGCTGTGCCTGGGCCTATTTTTGGCACACGGAGGCCGCCCCGCAGTATCTCGGGCCATTCCGAGTCCGGACGAACTTCGCCCACGCCCCCCACCAAGGCTATAGCCCACCCGTTTTTTGGCCATTTGGGGGGTTTTGGCACCCCGACCTTCGGGGGCTAATTTTTGGGCGCGGCTGTGCCCGTGGCCTATTTTTTGCACATGGAGGCCGCCCGTAATGTCTCGGGCCATTCCGAGTTTTGCGGACGAACTTCGCCCACGCCCCCCACCAAGGCTATAGCCCACCCGTTTTTTGGCCATTTGGGGGGTTTTGGCACCCCGACCTTCGGTTGCTAATTTTTGGGTGCGGCTGTGCCCGTGGCCTATTTTTGGCACACGGAGGCCGCCTGCAAAGTCTCGGGCCATTCCGAGTCCGGCGGACGAACCGCCACGCCCCCCACCAAGGCTATAGCCCACCCGTTTTTTGGCCATTTGGGGGGTTTTGGCACCCCGACCTTCGGTTGCTAATTTTTGGGCGCGGCTGTGCCCGTGGCCTATTTTTTGTACACAGAGGCCGCCTGCAAAGTCTCGGGCAATTCCGAGTCCGGCGGACGAACTTCGCCCACGCCCCCCACCAAGGCTATAGCCCACCCGATTTTTGGCCATTTCGGGGGTTTTGGCACCCCGACCTTCGGGGCCAAATTTTTGGGCGCGGCTGTGCCCGTGGCCTATTTTTGGCACACGGAGCCCGCCCGCAAAGTCTCGGGCCATTCCGAGACCGGCGGACGAACTTTGCCCACGCCCCCCACCAAGGCTATAGCCCACCCGTTTTTTGGCCATTTGGGAGGTTTTGGCACCCCGACCTTCGGGCGCTAAGTTTTGGACGCGGCTGTGCCCGGGGCGGAGTTTTGGGACACGGTGGCCGCGCGCGATGTCTCGGGCTATTCCAGTACGGGCGACTGAACGCCGCGCACGCCCACCAAGGCTATAGCCCACCCGTTTTGGCCATTTGGGGTTTTGGCACCTTACCCGGGTGCTAATTTATAAGCGTGGCTGTGCCTGTATTGGCCTATTTTTGGCACACGGAGGCCGCCGCAAAGTCTCGGCCATTCCCAGAGGCCGGACGAACTCGCCACGCCCCCAACCAAGGCTATAGCCCACCCGTTTTTTGGCCATTTGGGGGCTTTGGCACCCCGACGTTCGGGCGAGTATTTTTTGCGTGGCTGTGCCCGTGGCCTATTTTTGGCACACGGAGGCCGCCCGCAAAGTCTCGAGCCATTCCGAGGCCGGCGGACGAACTCACCCACGCCCCCCACCAAGGCTATAGCCCACCCGTTTTTTGGCCATTTGGGTGGTTTTGGTAACCTGCCCTTCGGGCGCTAAGTTTTGGGCGTGGCTGTGTCCGTGGCCTACTTTTTGGCACACGGAGGCCGCCCACAAAGTCTCGGGCCATTCCGAGTCCGGCGGACGAACTTCGCCCACGCCCCCCACCAAGGCTATAGCCCACCCGATTTTTGGCCATTTTTCCGCTGGGGGGTTTTTGCACCCCCACCTTCGGGTGCTAATTTTTGGGCGCGGCTGTGCCCATGGCCTATTTTTGGAACACGGAGGCCGCCCGCAAAGTCTCGGGCCATTCCGAGTCCCGGGACGATCTCGCCACGCCCCACCAAGGCTATAGCCCACCCGTTTTTTGGCCATTTGGGGGGTTTTGGCTCCCCGACCTTCGGGTGCTAATTTTTGTTCGCGGCTGTGCCCGTGGCCTATTTTTGGCACACGGAGGCCGCCCGCAAAGTCTCGGGCCATTCGGAGTCCGGCGGACGAACTTCGCCCACGGCCCCCACCAAGGCTATAGCCCACCCGATTTTTTGCCATTTTTCTGCTGGGGGGCTTTGGCACCCCGACCTTCGGGCACTAATTTTTGGGCACGGCTATGCCCGTGGCTTATTTTTGTCACACGGAGGCCGCCCCCAAAGTCTCGGGCCATTCCGAGTCCGGCGGACAAACTTCGCCCACGCCCCCCACCAAGGCTATTTTGGCACCCTTTTTTGGCCATTTTTCCGCTGGGTGGTTTTGGCACCCCGACCTTCGGGCGCTAATTTTTGGGCGCACCTATTCCCGTGGCCTATTTTTGGCACACGGAGGCTGCCCGCAAAGTCTCGGGCCATTCCGAGTCCGGCGGACGAACTTCGCCCATGCCCCCCACCAAGGCTATAGCTCACCCGTTTTTTGGCCATTTGGGGGATTTTGGCACCCCGACCTTCGGGTGCTAATTTATGGGCGCGGCTGTGCCCGTGGCATATTTTTGGCACACGGAGGCCGCCCGCAAAGTCTCGGGCCATTCCGAGTCCGGCGGACGAACTTCGCCACGCCCCACCAAGGTCAGAGTTTTTTTGGCCATTTTTCCGCTGGGGGTTTTGGAACCCGACCTTCGGCGCTAATTTTTGGGCGCGCTATGCCCGTGGCCTATTTTTGGTACACGGAGGCCGCCTGCAATGTCTAGGGCCATTCCAGAGTCCGAGGCGGGCGAATCTCGCCCACGCCTACCCAGGCTATAGCCCCCCGATTTTTGGCCATTTTTCCGCTGGGGTTTTGGCACCCGACCTTGGCGCTAATTTTTGGCGTGGCTGCGCCCGTGGCCTATTTTTGGCACACGGAGGCCGCCCGCAAAGTCTCGGGCCATTCCAGTCCGGCGGGCGAACTCGCCACGCCCCACCAAGGCTATAATCCACCTTTTTTGGCCATTTGGGGTTTAGGCACCCAACTTCGGGTGCTAATTTTTATGTACGGCTGTCCCCGGGCCTATTTTTGGCACACGGAGGCCGCCCAGTCTCGGGCCATTCCGAGTCCGGCGGACGAACCGCCACGCCCCAAGGCTATAGCCCACCCGCTTTTTGGCCATTTGGGGGTTTTGGCGCCCGACCTTCGCTAATTTTTGGGCGGCTGTGCCCGTGGCATATTTTTGGCACACACGGAGGCTGCCCGCAGTCTCAGGCCATTCCGAGTCCGGCAGACGAGCTTCCCCACGCCCCAAGCTATAGCCCACCCGCTTTTGGCCATTTGGGGTTTTGGCACCCCGATCTTCGGGTGCTAATTTTTAGGTGCGCTGTGACCGTGGCATATTTTGGCACACGGAGGCCGCCCTTGCAGTCTCGGCCCATTCCGAGTCCGGTGGACGAACCGCCACGCCCCACCAAGGCTATAGCCCACCCGCTTTTTGGCCATTTGGGGGTTTTGGCACCTGACCTTCGGGCGCTAATTTTGGGCGCGCTGTGCCGTGGCCTATTTTGGCACACGGAGGCCGCACGAATTCTCAGGCCATTCCGTGTCCGGTGGACGAACTCTCGCCACGCCCCCAAGGCTATAGCCCACCCGTTTTTGGCCATTTGGGGTTTGGCACCCCGATCTTGGTGCTAATTTTTGCGGCTGTACCGTGGCATATTGGCACGGAGGCCGCCCGCAAAGTCTCGGGCCATTCCGAGTCCGGCGGACGAACTTCGCCCACGCCCCACCGGCTGTAGCCCACCCGATTTTGGCCATTTTTCCGCTGGGGTTTTGGAACCCCGACCTTGGCGCTAATTTTTGGCGCTGCTATGCCCGTGGCCTATTTTTGGCACACGGAGGCCGCCCGCAATGTCTAGGGCCATTTCGAATCCGGCGGACGAACTTCGCCCACTCCCCCCACCAAGGCTATAGCCCACCCGATTTTTGGCCATTTTTCCGCTGGGGGGTTTTGGCCCCCCGACCCTAGGGCGCTAATTTTTGGCGCGGTGCCTATGGCCTATTTTTTTGCACACAGAGGCTGCCCGCAGTCTCGGCCCATTCCAGTCCGGGCGGACGAACTCGCCACGCCCACCAGGCTATAGCCACCGTTTTTGGCCATTTGGGGGTTTTGGCACCCCGACCTTCGGGCGCTAATTTATGGGCGCGTCTGTGCCCGTGGTCTAGTTTTGGCACACGGAGGCCGCCCGCAATGTCTTGGGCCATTCCGAGTCCAGTGATCTTAGCCACGCCCACCACGCTATAGCCCACCCGATTTTTAGCCATTTTTCCGCTGGGGGTTTTGGCACCCGACCTTCGGCGCTAATTTTTGGGCGCGACTATGCCCGTGGCCTATCTTTGGCATATGGAGCCGCCCGCAAAGTCTCGGCCATTCCGAGTCAGGCGGACGACATTCGCCACGCCCACCAGGCTATAGCCCACCCGTTTTGGCCATTTGGGGGTTTTGTCACCCCGACCTTCGTGTTAATTTTGGGCGCGCTTTGCCATGGCTATTTTTTCACACGGATGCCGCCAAAGTCTCGTGCCATTCCTAGTCCGGCAGACGAACTTCGCCCACGCCCCCCACCAAGGCTATAGCCCACCCGTTTTTTGGCCATTTGGGGGGTTTTGGTACCCCGACCTTCGGGCGCTAATTTTTGGGCGCGGCTGTGGCCGTGGCCTGTTTTTGGTACACGGAGGCCGCCCGCAAAGTCTCGGGCCATTCCGAGTCCGGGGGATGAACCGCCCGCACGCCTACCAAGGCTATAGCTGAACCTATTTTTGGCCATTTTTCGCTGGGGTTTTGGCACCAGTTCGGTGAATTTTTGGGCGCTGCTGTGCCCATTTTTTCACACGGAGGCCGCCCGCAAATTCTCGGGCCATTCCGTGTCCGGTGGACGAACTTCGCCCACGCCCCCCACCAAGGCTATAGCCCACCCGTTTTTTGGCCATTTGGGGGGTTTTGGCACCCCGATCTTCGGGTGCTAATTTTTGGGTGCGGCTGTGCCCGTGGCATATTTTTGGCACACGGAGGCCGCCCGCAAAGTCTCGGGCCATTCCGAGTCCGGCGGACGAACTTCGCCCACGCCCCCCACCAAGGCTATAGCCCAACCGATTTTTGGCCATTTTTCCGCTGGGGGGTTTTGGCACCCCGAAGTTCGGGTGCTAATTTTTGGGCGCGGCTGTGCCCGTGGCCTATTTTTGGCACACGGAGGCCGCCCGCAAATTCTAGGGCCCTTCCGAGTCCGGCGGACGAACATCGGCCACGCCCCCCACCAGGGCTATAGCCCACCCGTTTTTTGGCCATTTAGGGGTTTTGGCACCCCGACCTTCGGGCGCTAATTTTTGGGTGCGGCTGTGACCGTGGCATATTTTTGGCACACGGAGGCCGCCCGCAAAGTCTCGGCCCATTCCGAGTCCGGTGGACGAACTTCGCCCACGCCCCCCACCAAGGCTATAGCCCACCCGTTTTTTGGCCATTTGGGGGGTTTTGGCACCCCGACCTTCGGGCGCTAATTTTTGGGCGCGGCTGTGCCCGTGGCCTATTTTTGGCACACGGAGGCCGCCCGCAAATTCTCGGGCCATTCCGTGTCCGGTGGACGAACTTCGCCCACGCCCCCCACCAAGGCTATAGCCCACCCGTTTTTTGGCCATTTGGGGGGTTTTGGCACCCCGATCTTCGGGTGCTAATTTTTAAAAGGTGCGCTGTGCCCGTGGCATATTTTGGCACATGGAGGCCCGCAAAGTCTCGGGCCATTCCGAGTCCGGCGGACGAACCGCCCCACGCCCCAGCTCCACCCGATTTTGGCCATTTTTCCGCTGGGGGGTTTTGGAACCCCGACCTTCGGGCGCTAATTTTTGGGCGCGGCTATGCCCGTGGCCTATTTTTGGCACACGGAGGCCGCCCGCAATGTCTAGGGCCATTTCGAATCCGGCGGACGAACTTCGCCCACTCCCCCCACCAAGGCTATAGCCCACCCGATTTTTGGCCATTTTTCCGCAGGGGGGTTTTGGCACCCCGACCCTAGGGCGCTAATTTTTGGGCGCGGCTGTGCCCATGGCCTATTTTTTGCACACAGAGGCTGCCCGCAAAGTCTCGGCCCATTCCGAGTCCGGCGGACGAACTTCGCCCACGCCCCCCACCAAGGCTATAGCCCACCCGTTTTTTGGCCATTTGGGGGGTTTTGGCACCCCGACCTTCGGGCGCTAATTTTTGGGCGCGTCTGTGCCCGTGGTCTAGTTTTGGCACACGGAGGCCGCCCGCAATGTCTTGGGCCATTCCGAGTCCGGCGGACGAACTTAGCCCACGCCCCCCACCAAGGCTATAGCCCACCCGATTTTTGGCCATTTTTCCGCTGGGGGGTTTTGGCACCCCGACCTTCGGGCGCTAATTTTTTGGGCGCGGCTATGCCCGTGGCCTATCTTTGGCATATGGAGGCCGCCCGCAAAGTCTCGGGCCATTCCGAGTCAGGCGGACGACATTCGCCCACGCCCCCCACCAAGGCTCCCGTTTCTTGGCCATTTGGGGGGTTTTGTCACCCCGACCTTCGTGTGCTAATTTTGGGCGCGGCTTTGCCCGTGGCCTATTTTTGGCACACGGATGCCGCCCGCAAAGTCTCGTGCCATTCCTAGTCCGGCGGACGAACATCGCCCACGCCCCCCACCAAGGCTATAGCCCACCCGTTTTTTGGCCATTTGGGGGGTTTTGGTACCCCGACCTTCGGGCACTAATTTTTGGGCGCGGCTGAGACCGTGGCCTATTTTTGGCACACGGAGGCCGCCCGCAAAGTCTCGGGCCATTCCGAGTCCGCGACGAACTCGCCTCACGCCCCCACCAAGGCTATAGCCCACCTGCTTTTGGCCATTTGGGGGTTTTGTAACCCCGACCTTCGTGGGCTATTTTTGGGCGCGTCTGTGCCCGTGGTCTAGTTTTGGCACACGGAGGCTGCCCGCAATGTCTTGGGCCATTCCGAGTCCGGCGGACGAACTTAGCCCACGCCCCCCACCAAGGCTATAGCCCACCCGATTTTTGGCCATTTTTCCGCTGGGGGGTTTTGGCACCCGACCTTGGGCGCTAATTTTTGGTGCGGCTGTGCCTGCGGGTCATTTTTGCACCACGGAGGCCGTACGCAAAGTCTCGTGCCATTCCGAGTCCGGCGGACGAACTTCGCCAACGCCCCCCACCAAGGCTATAGCCCACCCGTATTTTGGCCATTTGGGGGGTTTTGGCACCACGAACTTCGGGTGCTAATTTTTGGGCGCGGCTGTGCCCGTGGCCTATTTTTGGCACACGGAGGCCGCCCGCAAAGTCTCGGGCCATTCCGAGTCCGGCAGACGAACTTCGACCGCGCCCCCCACCAAGGCTATAGCCCACCCGATTTTTGGCCATTTTTCCGCTGGGGTTTTGGCACCCGATCTTGGGCGCTAATTTTTAGGCGGCTGTGCCCGTGTCCTATTTTTGGCACACGGAGGCTGCCCGCAAAGTCTCGGGCCATTCGAGTCCGGTGACGAACCGCCCACGCCCCCACCAAGGCTATAGCCCACCCGTTTTGCCATTTGGGGTTTTGCACCCCGAACTCGGGCACTAATTTTTGGGCGCGCTGTGCCGTGGCCTATTTTTGGCACACGGAGGCCGCCCGTAAGTCTCGGGCCATTCCGAGTCCGGCGGATGAACTTCGCCCACGCCCCTACCGGGCTATAGCCCACCCGTTTTTGGCCATTTGGGGTTTTGGCACCCCCGACCTTCGCGCTAATTTTTGGTCGCGGCTTTGCCGTGGCCTAGTTTTGCACACGGAGGCTGGGCGTCCGCAAAGTCTCGGGCCATTCGAGTCCGGCGGACGAATTCGCCGCGCCCTACCAAGGCTATAGCCCACCCGATTTTTGCCATTTTTCCGCTGGGGTTTTGGCACCTGACCTTCGGGCGCTAATTTTGGGCGCGGCTGTGCCGTGGCCTATTTTGGCACACGGAGGCCGCCCGCAGTCTCGGGCCATTCCGAGTCCGAGCGACGACAGACATCGCCCGCGCCTCCACTCAAGGCTATAGCCCACCCGATTTTTGGCCATTTTTCCGCTGGGGGGTTTTTGCACCCCGACCTTCGGGCGCTAATTTTTGGGCGCGGCTGTGCCCGAGTCATATTTTTGGCACACGGAGTCTGCTCCCAAAGTCTCGGGCCATTCCGAGTCCGGCGGACGGTCCCGCCCACGCCCCACCAAGGCTATAGCCCACCCGTTTTTGGCCATTTGGGGGCTTTTGCACCCGAACCGGGCGCTAATTTTTGGGCGGCTGTGCCCGTGGCCTATTTTTTACAGCACCACGGAGGCCACCCGCAAAGTCTCGGGCCATTCCGAGTCCGGCGGATGAAGTTCGCCCACGCCCCCCACCAGGGCTATAGCCCACCCGTTTTTTGGCCATTTGGGGTTTTGCACCCCGACCTTGGGCGCTAATTTTGGGTGTGTGCCCGTGGCCTATTTTTGCACACGGAGGCCGCACGCAAAGTCTCGTGCCATTCCGAGTCCGCGGACGATCTTCGCCAACGCCCCCCACCAAGGCTATTGCCCACCCGTTTTTTGGCCATTTGGGGGGTTTTGGCACCCCGACCTTCGGGCGCTAATTTTTGGGTGCGGCTGTGCCCGTGGCCTATTTTTCGCACAGGGAGGCCGCCCACAAAGTCTCGGGCCATTCCGACTCCGCGAACCGCCCACGCCCCACCGAGGCTATAGCCCACCCGTTTTTGGCCATTTGGGGTTTTGGCACCCTGACCTTCGGCGCTAATTTTTGGGGAGGCGCGGCTGTGCCCGTGGCCTATTTTTGGCACACGGAGGCCGTCCGCAAAGTCTCGGGCCATTCCAGTCCGGGCGGACGAACTTCGCCTGGCGCCACCAAGGCTATAGCCCACCCGAGCTTTTGGCCATTTTTCCGCTGGGGGTTTTGGCACCCGACCTTCGGGCGCTAATTTTTGCGCGGCTGTGCCCGTGGCCTATTTTTGCACACGGAGGCCGCCCGCAAAGTCTCGGGCCATTCCGAGTCCGGGCGGATTTGAACTTCGCCCGCGCCCCCCACCAAGGCTATAGCCCACCCGATTTTTGGCCATTTTTCCGCTGGGGGGTTTTGGCACCCCGACCTTCGGGCGCTAATTTTTGGGTGCGGCTGTGCCCGTGGCCTATTTTTCGCACAGGGAGGCCGCCCACAAAGTCTCGGGCCATTCCGACTCCGGCGGACGAACTTCGCCCACGCCCCCCACCAAGGCTATAGCCCACCCGTTTTTTGGCCATTTGGGGGGTTTTGGCACCTGACCTTCGGCGCTAATTTTTTGGTCGCGGCTTTGCCGGTGGCCTGGAGTTTTGCACACGGAGGCCGCCCGCAATGTCTCAGGCCATTCCGAGTCCGGCGGACGAAATTTCGCCCACGCCCCCCACCAAGGCTATAGCCCACCCGATTTTTGGTCATTTTTCCGCTGGGGGGTTTTGGCACCCTGACCTTCGGGCGCTAATTTTTGGGTGCGGCTTTGCCCGTGGCCTATTTTTCGCACAGGGAGGCCGCCCACAAAGTCTCGGGCCATTCCGACTCCGGCGGACGAACTTCGCCCACGCCCCCCACCAAGGCTATAGCCCACCCGTTTTTTGGCCATTTGGGGGTTTTGGCACCCCGACCTTCGGGCGCTAATTTTTGGGCGCGGCTGTGCCCGTGGCCTATTTCTGGCACACGGAGGCCGCCCGCAAAGTCTCGGGCCATTCTGAGTCCGGCGGACGAACTTCGCCCGCGCCCCCCACCAAGGCTATAGCCCACCCGATTTTTGGCCATTTTTCCGCTGGGGGGTTTTGGCACCCCGACCTTCGGGCGCTAATTTTTGGGCGCGGCTGTGCCCGTGTCCTATTTTTGGCACACGGAGGCTGCCCGCAAAAGTCTCGGGCCATTCGGAGTCCGGGCGGACGAACTTCGCCCACGCCCCCGCGGCTATAGCCCACCCGCTTTTGCCATTTGGGGGTTTTGGCACCCCTGAACTTCGGCGCTAATTTTGGGCGGCTGTGCCCGTGGCCTATTTTTGGCACACGAGGTCCGCCCGCAAAGTCTCGGGCCATTCCGAGTCCGAGCGGATGAACCGCCACGCCCCACCGGGGCTATAGCCCACCCGCTTTTTAGGCCATTTGGGGTTTTGGCACCCCGACCTTCGGGCACTTATTTTTGGGTGCGGCTGTGCCGTGCCTATTTTGGCACACGGAGGCCGCCACGCAAAGTCTCGGGCCATTCGGAGTCCGGCGGACGAACCCGCCCGCCAAAGGCTATAGCCCACCCGATTTTTGGCCATTTTTCCGCTGGGGGTTTTTGGCACCCCGACCTTCGGGCACTAATTTTTGGGCGAGGCTATGCCCGTGGCCTATTTTTGGCACACGGAGGCCGCCCCAAAGTCTCGGGCCATTCCGAGTCCGAGCGGGCGAACTTCGCCACGCCCCCACAGGCTATAGCCCACCCGATTTTTGGCCATTTTTCCGTTGGAGAGTTTTGGCACCTGATCTTCGGGCACTAATTTTTAAGGCGCGGCTGTGCCCGTGGACTATTTTGGCACACGGAGGCCGCCATGAAGTCTCGGGCCATTCCTAGTCAGGACGAACTTCGCCACGCCCACCAAGGCTATAGCCCACCCGTTTTTGCTGCCAATTGGGGGTTTGGCACCCCGAACTGGGCGCTAATTTTTAGGCGCGGCTGTGCCTGTGGCTTATGTTGGCACACGGAGGCCGCCCGCAAAGTCTCGGGCCTTTCCGAGTCCGAGCGGACAAACTCTCCCCACGCCCCACCAAGGCTATAGCCCTCCCGCTTTTGGCCATTTTCCGCTGGGGTTTTGGCACTGACCTTCGGGCGCTAATTTTTGGCGGTGCCTGTGGCCTATTTTGGCACACGGAGGCCGCCCGCAATGTCTCGGGCCATTCCCGAGTCCGGCGGATTCCGCCACGCCCCACCAAGGCTATAGCCCACCCGATTTTTGGCCATTTTTCCGCTGGGGTTTTGGCACCTTGACCTTGGGGCGCTAATTTTGGGGTGGTGCCCGTGGCCTATTTTTGCACACGGAGGCCGCCTAATGTCTCGGGCCATTCCAGTCCGGCGGACGAACTTCGCCACGCCCCCACCAAGGCTATAGCCCACCCGATTTTTAGACATTTTTACGCTCGGGGTTTTGGCACCCCAACCTTGGGCGCTAATTTTGGCGCCGGCTGTGCCGTGGCCCTAATTTTTGGCACACGGAGGCCGCCCGCAAAGTCTCGGCCATTCCGAGTCCGGATCAACTTCACCCACACCCCCACCAAGGCTATAGCCCACCCGTTTTTGGCCATTTGGGTGGTTTTGCCACCCGACCTTCGAATTTTGGCGAGGCTGTGCCTGTGGCTATTTTTGGCACACGGAGGCCGCCCGCAAAGTCTCGGGCCATTCGTAGTCCGGGGGCCGACCTTCGCCCACAGCCCCGAGCTAGGTTCTAGCCGACCCGATTTTTGGCGATTTTTCCGCTGGGGGGTTTTGGCACCCCGACCTTCGGGCGCTAATTTTTGGGCGCTATGCCGTGGCCTATTTTACACGGAGGCCGCCCGCAAAGTCTCGGGCCATTCCGAGTCCGGCGGACCGCCCAGCGCCCCACCAAGGCTATAGCCCACCCGATTTTTGGCCATTTTTCCGCTGGGGTTTTGGCACCCGACCTTCGGGCGCTAATTTTTGGCGCGGCTGTGCCCGTGTCCTATTTTGGCACACGGAGGCTGCCCGCAAAGTCTCGGGCCATTCAGTCCGGCGGACGAACTTCGCCCACGCCCCACCAAGGCTATAGCCCACCGCTTTTTGGCCATTTGGGGGTTTGGCACCAACTTCGGGCGCTAATTTTGGGCTCGGCTGTGCCCGTGGCCTATTTTTTGCTCACTGAGGCCGCCCTCAAAGTCTCGGGCTATTCCGAGTCCGGCGGACGAACTCGCCACGCCACCAGGGCTATAGCCCACCCGTTTTTGGCCATTTGGGGTTTTGGCACCCGACCTTGGGCGCTAATTTTAGGTGCCGCTGTGCCGTGGCCTATTTTGGCACACGGAGGCCGCACGCAAAGTCTCGTGCCATTCCGAGTCCGGACGAACCGCCAACGCCCCCACCAGGCTATAGCCCACCCGTTTTTTGGCCATTTGGGGGGTTTTGGCACCCCGACCTTCGGGCGCTAATTTTTGGTCGCGGCTTTGCCCGTGGCCTAGTTTTGGCACACGGAGGCCGCCCGCAATGTCTCAGGCCATTCCGAGTCCGGCGGACGAAATTTCAACCACGCCCCCCACCAAGGCTATAGCCCACCCGATTTTTGGTCATTTTTCCGCTGGGGGGTTTTGGCACCCCGACCTTCGGGCGCTAATTTTTGGGCGCGGCTGTGCTCGTGGCCTATGTTTCGCACACGGAGGCCGCCCGCAAAGTCTCGGGCCATTCCGAGTCCGGCGGACGAACTTCGCCCACGCCCCCCACCAAGGTTATAGCCCACCTGATTTTTGGCCATTTGGGGGTTTCACCTGACCTTCGGGCGCTAATTTTTAATTCGCGCCTTTGCCCGTGGCCTAGTTTTGACACACGGAGGCCGCCCGCACTGTCCCGGGCCAGTCCGATTCTGGCGGACGCCCGTCGCCCACGCCCCCAGTGTAGCCCACCCGATTTTGGCCATTTTTCCGATGGGGGCTTTGGCACCCGACCTTGGGCGCTAATTTTGGGCGCGGCTATGCCGTGGCCTATTTTTGCTACACGGAGGCCGCCCGCAAAGTCTCGGGCTATTCCAGAGTCCAACGAACTTCGCCCACGCCCCACCAGGGCTATAGCCCACCCGTTTTGGCCATTTGGGGTTTTGGCACCCGACCTTCTAATTTTTAGGTGCCGCTGTGCCGTATATTTTGCACACGGAGGCCGCACGCAAATTCTCGTGCCATTCGAGTCCGGCGGAAACCGCCAACGCCCCACCGAGGCTATAGCCCACCCGTTTTTAGCCCATTTGGGGTTTTTGGCACCCCGACCTTCGGGCGCTAATTTTTGGTCGCGGCTTTGCCCGTGGCCTAGTTTTGGCACACGGAGGCCGCCCGCAATGTCTCAGGCCATTCCGAGTCCGGCGGACGAAATTTCGCCCACGCCCCCCACCAAGGCTATAGCCCACCCGATTTTTGGTCATTTTTCCGCTGGGGGGTTTTGGCACCCCGACCTTCGGGCGCTAATTTTTGGGCGCGGCTGTGCCCGTGGCCTATTTTTCGCACACGGAGGCCGCCCGCAAACTCTCGGGCCATTCCGAGTCCGGCGGACGAACTTCGCCCACGACCCCCACCAGGGCTATAGCCCACCCGTTTTTATTACATTTGGGGTTTTGGCACCCGACCTTGGCGCTAATTTTGGTGCGGCTGTGCCCGTGGCCTATTTATGGCACACGGAGTCCGCCGCAAAGTCTCTTGCCATTCCGAGTCCGCGAACCCGCCAACGCCCCCCACCAAGGCTATAGCCCACCCGTTTTTTGGCCATTTGGGGGGTTTTGGCACCCCGACCTACGGGCGCTAATTTTTGGGCGCAGATATGCCCATGGCCTATTTTTGTCACACGGAGGCCGCCCGCAAAGTCTCGGGCCATTCCGAGGCCGGCGATTGACTCGCCCACCCCCACAAGGCTATAGCCCACCTGATTTTAGCCATTTGGGGGTTTTGGGACCCCGTACCTCGGGCGCTAATTTTTGGGCGCGGCTGTGCCTGGCCTATTTTTGCACACGGAGGCCGCCGCAAAGTCTCGTGCCGTTCCTAGTCCGGGCGGACGAACTCGCCACGCCCCACCAAGGCTATAGCGCACCGATTTTTGGCCATTTTTCCGCAGGGGGTTTTGCACCCCGACCTTCGGTGCTAATTTTTAGGCGGCTGTGCCCGTGGCCTATTTTTGGCACACGGAGGCCGCCCGCAAAGTCTCGGGCCATTCCGAGGCCGGCGGATGAACTTCGCCCACGCCCCCCACCAAGGCTATAGCCCACCCGTTTTTTGGCCATTTGGGGGGTTTTGGCACCCCGACCTTCGGGCGCTAATTTTTGGGCGCAGATATGCCCATGGCCTATTTTTGGCACACGGAGGCCACACACAAAGTCTCGGGCCTTTCCGAGTCCGGCGGACGAACTTCGCCCACGCCCCCCACCAAGGCTATAGCCCACCTGATTTTTGGCCATTTGGGGGTTTTGGCACCCCGACCTTCGGGCTATAATTTTTGGGCGCGGCTGTGCCCGTGGCCTATTTTTGGCACACGGAGGCCGCCCGCAAAGTCTCGGGCCATTCCGAGTCCGGCGGACGAACTTCGCCCACGCCCCCAACCAAGGCTATAGCCCACCCGTTTTTTGGCCATTTGGGGGGTTTTGGCACCCCGACCTTCGGGCGCTAATTTTTGGGTGCGGCTGTGCCCGTGGCCTATTTTTGGCACACGGAGGCCGCACGCAAAGTCTCGGGCCATTCCGAGTCAGGACGAACCGCCTACGCCCAAGGCTATAGCCCACCCGTTTTTTGGCCATTTGGGGGGTTTTGGCACCCCGACCTTCGGGCGCTAATTTTTTTGTGCGGATATGCCCGTGGCCTATTTTTGGCACACGGAGGCCGCACACAAAGTCTCGGGCCATTCCGAGTCCGGCGGACGAACTTCGCCCACGCCCCCCACCAAGGCTATAGCCCACCCGATTTTTGGCCATTTGGAGCGTTTTGCACCCCGACCTTCGGGCGCTAATTTTTGGGCGCGGCTGTGCCCGTGGCCTATTTTTGGCACACGAAGGCCGCCCGCAAAGTCTCGGGCCATTCCGAGTCCGGCGGACGAACTTCGCGCACGCCCCCCACCAAGGCTATCGCCCACCCGATTTTTGGCCATTTTTCCGCTGGGTGGTTTTGGCACCCCGACCTTCGGCCGCTAATTTTTGGGCGCGGCTATGCCCGTGGCCTATTTTTGGCACACGGAGTCCGCCCCCAAGGTCTCGGGCCATTCCGAGTCCGGCGGACGAACTTCGCCCACGCCCCCACAAGGCTATAGCCCACCCGATTTTTTTTTTCCGCTGGGGGTTTTGGCACCCGACCTTCGGGCGCTAATTTTTGGCGCGGCTATGCCGTGGCCTATTTTTGGCACGCTGAGGCCGCCCCAAAAGTCTCAGGCCATTACGAGTCCGAGCGGACGAACTTCGCCACGCCCACGTGGGCTATAGCCCACCCGTTTTTGGCCATTTGGGGTTTTGGCACCCGACCATCGGGTACTAATTTTTGGGCGCGCTATGCCCGTGGCTTATTTTTGCGCACGGAGGCCGCCCCAAGGTCTCGGGCCATTCCGAATCAGCGACGAACTTCGCCACGCCCCCACAAGGCTATAGCCCACCCGATTTTGGCCATTTTTTCCACTGGGGGTTTTGGTACCCGACCTTCGGGAGCTAATTTTTGGCGGCTCTGTCCATGGCCTATTTTTGCCACACGGAGGCCGCGCCCAAAGTCTCGGGCCATTCCGAGTCCGGCGGACGAACTTCGCCCACGCCCCCCAACAAGGCTATAGCCCACCCGGTTTTTGGCCATTTGGGGTTTTGGCACCGACCTTGGGTGCTAATTTTTGGACGCGGCTGTGCCCGTGGCCTATTTTTGGCCCACGGAGGCCGCCCGCATAGTCTCGTGCCATTCCGAGTCCGGCGGACGAACTTCGCGCACGCCCCCCATCAAGGCTATCGCCCACCCGATTTTTGGCCATTTTTCCGCTGGGGGGTTTTGGCACCCCGACCTTCGGCCGCTAATTTTTGGGCGCGGCTATGCCTGTGGCCTATTTTTGGCACACGGAGGCCGCCCCCAAGGTCTCGGGCCATTCCGAGTCCGGCGGACGAACTTCACCCACGCCCCCCACCAAGGCTATAGCCCACCCGATTTTTGGCAATTTTTCCGCTGGGGGGTTTTGGCACCCCGACCTTCGGGCGCTAATTTTTTGGCGCAGCTATGCCCGTGGCCTATTTTTGGCACACGGAGGCCGCCCCCAAAGTCTCAGGCCATTACGAGTCCGGCGGACGAACTTCGCCACGCCCCACGTGGGCTATAGCCCACCCGTTTTTGGCCATTTGGGGGTTTTGGCACCCGACCATCGGGTACTAATTTTTGGCGCGCTGTGCCCGTGTGCACACGGAGGCCGCCCGTAAAGTCTCGGGCCATTCTGAGTCCTACGGACGAACTTCGCCCACGCCACCCACCAAGGCTATAGCCCACCCGATTTTTGGCCATTTTTCCGCTGGGGGGTTTTGGCACCCCGACCTTCGGGTGCTAATTTTTGGGCTAGGCTATGCCCGTGGCCTATTTTAGGAGGCCGCCCCCAAAGTCTCGGGCCATTCCGAGTCCGGCGGACGAAATTCGCCCACGCCCCCCACCAAGGCTATAGCCCACCCATTTTTTGGCCATTTGGGGGATTTTGGCACCCCGACCTTCGGGCGCGGCCGTGACCGTGGCCTATTTTTGGCACACGGAGGCCGCCCGCAAAGTCTCGGGCCATTCCGAGTCCGGCGGACGAACTTCGCCCACGCCCCCCACCAAAGCTATAGCCCACCCGATTTTTGGCCATTTTTCCGCTGGGGGGTTTTGGCACCCCGACCTTGGGGCGCTAATTTTTGGGTGCGGCTATGCCCGTGGCCTATTTTTGACACACGGAGGCCACCCCCAAAGTCTCGGGCCATTACGAGTCTGGCGGACGAACTTCGCCCACGCCCCCCACCAAGGCTATAGCCCACCCGTTTTTTGGCCATTTGGGGGGTTTTGGCACCCCGACCTTCGGGCGCTAATATTTGGGCACGGGTGTGCCCGTGCCTAATTTTTGGGCGCGGCTGTGCCCATGGCCTGTTTTTGGCGCACGAAGGCCACCCGAAAAGTCTCGGACCATTCCGAGTCCGGCGGAAGAACTTCGCCCATGCCCCCACAAGGCTATAGCCCACCCGATTTTTGGCCATTTTCCGCTGGGGGGTTTTGCACCCGACCTTCGGGTGCTAATTTTGGGCTAGGCTATGCCCGTGGCCTATTTTTGAAACACGGAGGCCGCCTGAAAGTCTCGGGCCATTCCGAGTCCGACGGTCGCCACGCCCCCACCAAGGCTATAGCCCACCCATTTTTGGCCATTTGGGATTTTGGCACCCGACCTTCGGCGCGCCGTGACCGTGGCCTATTTTTGGCACACGGAGGCCGCCCGCAGAAAGTCTCGGGCCATTCAAGTCCGCGACGAACTTCGCCACGCCCACCAAGGCTATAGCCCACCCGATTTTGGCCATTTTTCGCTGGGGGTTTTGGCACCCGACCTTCGGACGCTAATTTTTGGGCTATGCCCGTGGCCTATTTTTACACACGGAGGCCACCCGCAAAGTCTCGGGCCATTCCAAGTCCGGCGGACGAACTTCGCCCATGCCCCCCACCAAGGCTATAGCCCACCCGATTTTTGGCCATTTTTCCGCTGGGGGGTTTTGGTACCCCGACCTTCGGGGGGTCGTTTTTGGGCGCGGCTATGGCCGTGGCCTATATTTTGGCCCACGGAGGCCGCCCGCAGTCTCGGGCCATTCAGTCCGCGACGAACTTCGCCCACGCCCCCCACCAAGGCTATAGCCCACCCGTTTTTTGGCCATTCGGGGGGTTTTGGCACCCCGACCTTCGGGCGCTAATTGTTGGGCGCTGCTATGCCCGTGGCCTATTTTTGGAACACGGAGGCCGCCCGCAAAGTCTCGGGCCATTCCGTGTCCAGCGGACGAACTTCGCCCACGCCCCCCACCAAGGCTATAGCCCACCCGGTTTTTGGCCATTTGGGGGGTTTTGGCACCCAGACCTTCAAATTTTTGGGCGGGGTATAGGCCGTGACCCACTTTTGGGCGCGGCTGTGACCATTGCCTTTTTTTGGCACACGGAGGCCGTCCACAAAGTCTCGGACCATTCCGAGTCCGGCGGACAAACTTCGCACACGCCCCCCACCAAGGCTATAGCCCACCCGATTTTTGGCCATTTTTCCGCTGGGGGGTTTTGGCACCCCGACCTTCGGGCGCTAATTTTTGGGAGCGGCTATGCCCGTGGCCTCTTTTTGGCACACGGAGAGTGCCCCCAAAGTTTCGTGCCATTCCGAGTCCGGCGGACAAACTTTGCACACGTCCCCCACCAAGGCTATAGCCCACCCGATTTTTGGCCATTTTTCCGCTGGGGGGTTTTGGCACCCCGACCTTCGGGCGCTAATTTTTGGGTGCGGCTATGCCCGTGGCCTATTTTTGACACACGGAGGCCACCCCCAAAGTCTCGGGCCATTACGAGTCTGGCGGACGAACTTCGCCCACGCCCCCCACCAAGGCTATAGCCCACCCGTTTTTTGGCCATTTGGGGGGTTTTGGCACCCCGACCTTCGGGCGCTAATATTTGGGTATGGGTGTGCCCGTGCCTAATTTTTGGGCGCGGCTGTGCCCATGGCCTGTTTTTGGCGCACGAAGGCTGCCCGAAAAGTCTCGGACCATTTCGAGTCCGGCGGACGAACTTCGCCCATGCCCCCCACCAAGGCTATAGCCCACCCGATTTTTGGCCATTTTTCCGCTGGGGGGTTTTGGCACCCCGACCTTCGGGCACTAATTTTTGGGCTAGGCTATGCCCGTGGCCTATTTTTGAAACACGGAGGCCGCTCCCAAAGTCTCGGGCCATTCCGAGTCCGGCGGACGAAATTCGCCCACGCCCCCCACCAAGGCTATAGCCCACCCATTTTTTGGCCATTTGGGGGATTTTGGCACCCCGACCTTCGGGCGCGGCCGTGACCGTGGCCTATTTTTGGCACACGGAGGCCGCCCGCAAAGTCTCGGGCCATTCCGAGTCCGGCGGACGAACTTCGCCCACGCCCCCCACCAAGGCTATAGCCCACCCGATTTTTGGCCATTTTTCCGCTGGGGGGTTTTGGCACCCCGACCTTGGGGCGCTAATTTTTGGGTGCGGCTATGCCCGTGGCCTATTTTTGACAGACGGAGGCCACCCCCAAAGTCTCGGGCCATTACGAGTCTGGCGGACGAACTTCGCCCACGCCCCCCACCAAGGCTATAGCCCACCCGTTTTTTGGCCATTTGGGTGGTTTTGGCACCCCGACCTTCGGGCGCTAATATTTGGGCACGGGTGTGCCCGTGCCTAATTTTTGGGCGCGGCTGTGCCCATGGCCTGTTTTTGGCGAACGAAGGCCGCCCGAAAAGTCTCGGACCATTCCGAGTCCGGCGGAAGAACTTCGCCCATGCCCCCCACCAAGGCTATAGCCCACCCGATTTTTGGCCATTTTTCCTCTGGGGGGTTTTGGCACCCCGAACTTCGGGGTCTAATTTTTGGGCTAGGCTATGCCCGTGGCCTATTTTTGAAACACGGAGGCCGCCCCCAAAGTCTCGGGCCATTCCGAGTCCGGCGGACGAAATTCGCCCACGCCCCCCACCAAGGCTATAGCCCACCCATTTTTTGGCCATTTTGGGGATTTTGGCACCCCGACCTTCGGGCGCGGCCATGACCGTGGCCTATTTTTGGCACACGGAGGCCGCCCGCAAAGTCTCGGGCCATTCCAAGTCCGGCGGACGAACTTCGCCCATGCCCGCCACCAAGGCTATAGCCCACCCGATTTTTGGCCATTTTTCCGCTGGGGGGTTTTGGTACCCCGGCCTTCGGGGGCTAATTTTTGGGCGCGGCTATGGCCGTGGCCTATTTTTGGCCCACGGAGGCCGCCCGCAAAGTCTCGGGCCATTCCGAGTCCAAGGACGAACTCTCCCACGCCCCACCAGGGGCTATAGCCCACCCGTTTTGGCCATTTGGGGGGTTTTGGCACCCCAACCTTCGGGCTCTAATTATTGGGTGCGGCTGTGCCCGTGGCATATTTTTGGCACACGGAGGCCGCCCGCTAAGTCTCGGGCCATTCCGAGTCTGGCGGACGAACTTCGCCCACGCCCCCCACAAAGGCTATAGCCCACCCTTTTTTTGGCCATTTGGGGTTTGGCACCCGACCTTCGGGTGCTAATTTTGGGCGCTGCTGTGCCCGTACCTATTTTGGCACATGGAGGCCACCCGCAGTCTCGGGCCATTCCGAGTCCGACGGACGAACCGCCGCCCCCACCAAGGCTATAGCCCACCCGATTTTTGGCCATTTTTCCGCAGGGGGGTTTTGGTACCCCGACCTTCGGGCGCTAATTTTTGGGTGCGGCTGTGCCCGTGGCCTATTTTTGGCACACGGAGGCCGCCCGCAAAGTCTCGGGCCATTCCGAGTCCGGCGGACGAACTTCGCCCACGCCCCCCACCAAGGCTATAGCCCACCCGTTTTTTGGCCATTTGGGGGGTTTTGGCACCCCGACCTTCGGGCTCTAATTTTTGGGCGCGGCTGAGCCCGTGGCCTATTTTTGGCTCACAGAGGTCGCCCGTAAAGTCTCGGGCCATTCCGAGTCCGGCGGACGAACTTCGCCCACGTCCCCCACCAAGGCTATAGCCCACCCGATTTTTGGCCATTTTTCCGCTGGGGGGTTTTGGCACCCCGACCTTCGGGCGCTAATTTTTGGGCTTGGCTATGCCCGTGGCCTATTTTTGAAACACCGAGGACGCCCCCAAAGTCTCGGGCCATTCCGAGTCCGGCGGACAAAATTCGCCAACGCCCCCCACCAAGGCTATAGCCCACCCGTTTTTTGGCCATTTGGGGGGTTTTGGTACCCCGACCTTCGGGCGCTAATTTTTGGGCACGGGTGTGCCCGTGGCCTAATTTTTGGGCGCGGCTGTGCCCATGGCCTGTTTTTGGCGCACGAAGGCCGCCCGAAAAGTCTCGGACCATTCCGAGTCCGGCGGACGAACTTCGCCCATGCCCCCCACCAAGGCTATAGCCCACCCGATTTTTGGCCATTTTTCCGCTGGGGGGTTTTGGCACCCCGACCTTCGGGCGCTAATTTTTGCGCGCGGCTATGCCCGTGGCCTCTTTTTGGCACACGGAGGCTGCCCCCAAAGTCTCGGGCCATACCGAGTCCGGCGGACGAACTTCGCCCACGCCCCCCACTAAGGCTATAGCCCACCCGATTTTTGCCCATTTTTCCGCTGGGGGGTTTTGGCACCCCGACCTTCGGGCGCTAATTTTTGGGCGCGGCTATGTCCGTGGCCTATTTTTGGCACACGGAGGCCATGCCCAAAGTCTCCGGCCATTCTGAGTCCGGCGGACGAACATCGCCGACGCCCCCCGCCAAGGCTATAGCCCACCCGTTTTTTCGCCATTTGGGGGGTTTTGGCACCCCGACCTTCGGGTGCTAATTTTTGGGCGCGGCTGTGCCCATGGCCTGTTTTTGGCGCACGAAGGCCGCCCGAAAAGTCTCGGACCATTCCGAGCCCGGCGGACGAACTTCGCCCATGCCCCCCACCAAGGCTATAGCCCACCCGATTTTTGGTCATTTTTCCGCTGGAGGGTTTTGGCACCCCGACCTTCGGGCGCTAATTTTTGCGCGCGGCTATGCCCGTGGCCTCTTTTTGGCACATGGAGGCTACCCCCAAAGTCTCGGGCCATTCCGAGTCCGGCGGACGAACTTCGCCCACGCCCCCCACTAAGGCTATAGCCCACCCGATTTTTGGCCATTTTTCCGCTGGGGGGTTTTGGCACCCCGACCTTCGGGCGCTAATTTTTGGGCGCGGCTATGTCCGTGGCCTACTTTTGGCACACGGAGGCCGTGCCCAAAGTCTCCGGCCATTCCGAGTCCGGCGGACGAACATCGCCGACGCCCCCCGCCAAGGCTATAGCCCACCCGTTTTTTCGCCATTTGGGGGGTTTTGGCACCCCGACCTTCGGGTGCTAATTTTTGGGCGCGGCTGTGCCCGTGGCCTATTTTTGGCCCATGGAGACCGTCCGCAAAGTCTCGTGCCATTCCTAGTCCGGCGGACGAACTTCGCCCACGCCCCCCACCAAGGCTATAGCCCACCCGATTTTTGGCCATTTTTTCCGCAGGAGGGTTTTGGCACCCCGACCTTCGGGCGCTAATTATTGGGCGCGGCTGTGCCCGTGGCCTATTTTTTGCACACGGAGGCCACCTGCATAGTCTCGGGCCATTCCGAGTCCGGCGGACGAAATTCACCCACGCCCCCCACCAAGGCTATAGCCCACCCGTTTTTTGGCCATTTGGGGGGTTTTGGCACCCCGACCTTCGGGCGCTAATTTTTGGGCGCGGCAGTACCCGTGAGCTATTTTTGGCACACGGAGGCCACCCGCAAAGTCTCGGGCCATTCCAAGTCCGGCGGACGAACTTCGCTCATGCCCCCCACAAAGGCTATAGCCCACCCTTTTTTTGGCCATTTTTCCGCTGGGGGGTTTGGCACCCCGACCTTCGGGGGCTAATTTTTGGGCGCGGCTGTGCCCATGGCCTGTTTTTGGCGCACGAAGGCCGCCCGAAAAGTCTCGGACCATTCCGAGTCCGGCGGACGAACTTCGCCCATGCCCCCCACCAAGGCTATAGCCCACCCGATTTTTGGCCATTTTTCCGCTGGGGGGTTTTGGCACCCCGACCTTCGGGCGCTAATTTTTGCGCGCGGCTATGCCCGTGGGCTCGTTTTGGCACACGGAGGCTGCCCCCAAAGTCTCGGGCCATTCCGAGTCCGGCGGACGAACTTCGCCAACGCCACCCACTAAGGCTATAGCCCACCCGATTATTGGCCATTTTTCCGCTGGGGGGTTTGGGCACCCCGACCTTCGGGCGCTAATTTTTGGGCGCGGCTATGTCCGTGGCCTATTTTTGGCACACGGAGGCCGTGCCCAAATTCTCGGGCCATTCCGAGTCCGGCGGAAGAACATCGCCCACGCCCCCCGCCAAGGCTATAGCCCACCCGTGTTTTTGCCATTTGGGGTTTTGGCACCCCAACCTCGGTGCTAATTATTGGGCGGCTGTGCCGTGGCCTATTTTTTTGCACACGGAGGCCACCTGCAAAGTCTCGGGCCATTCCGAGTCCGCGGACGAAATTCACCCACGCCCCACCAAGGCTATAGCCCACCCGTTTTTGGCCATTTGGGGGTTTTGGCACCCCGACCTTGGTAGCTAATTTTTGGGCGGCTGTACCCGTGGGCAATTTTTGGCACACGGAGGCCACCCGCAAAGTCTCGGGCCATTCCAAGTCCGGCGGACGAACTTCGCTCATGCCCCCCACAAAGGCTATAGCCCACCCTTTTTTTGGCCATTTTTCCGCTGGGGGGTTTTGGCACCCCGACCTTCGGGGGCTAATTTTTGGGCGCGGCTGTGCCCATGGCCTGTTTTTGGCGCACGAAGGCCGCCCGAAAAGTCTCGGACCATTCCGAGTCCGGCGGACGAACTTCGCCCATGCCCCCCACCAAGGCTATAGCCCACCCGATTTTTGGCCATTTTTCCGCTGGGGGGTTTTGGCACCCCGACCTTCGGGCGCTAATTTTTGCGCGCGGCTATGCCCGTGGCCTCTTTTTGGCACACGGAGGCTGCCCCCAAAGTCTCGGGCCATTCCGAGTCCGGCGGACGAACTTCGCCCACGCCCCCCACTAAGGCTATAGCCCACCCGATTTTTGGCCATTTTTCCGCTGGGGGGTTTTGGCACCCCGACCTTCGGGCGCTAATTTTTGGGCGCGGCTATGTCCGTGGCCTATTTTTGGCACACGGAGGCCGTGCCCAAAGTCTCCGGCCATTCCGAGTCCGGCGGACGAACATCGCCCACGCCCCCCGCCAAGGCTATAGCCCACCCGTTTTTTCGCCATTTGGGGGGTTTTGGCACCCCAACCTTCGGGTGCTAATTTTTGGGCGCGGCTGTGCCCGTGGCCTATTTTTGGCCCATGGAGACCGTCCGCAAAGTCTCGTGCCATTCCTAGTCCAATGGACGAAATTCGCCACCCTACCAAGGCTATAGCCCACCCGATTTTGGCCATTTTTTCCGCAGGGGGTTTTTGGCACCCCGACCTTCGGGCGCTAATTATTTGGCGCGGCTGTGCCCGGGGCCTTTTTTTTGCACACGGAGGCCACCCACAAAGTCTCGGGCCATTCCGAGTCCGTGGACGAAATTCACCCACGCCCCCACAGGCTATGCCCACCCGTTTTTGGCCATTTGGGGATTTTGGCACCCGACCTTGGGCGCTAATTTTTGGCGCTGTACCCGTGGGCTATTTTTGGCGGAGGCCACCCGCAAAGTCTTGGGCCATTCCAAGTCCGGCGGACGAACTTCGCTCATGCCCCCCACAAAGGCTATAGCCCACCCTTTTTTTGGCCATTTTTGCGCTGGGGGGTTTTGGCACCCCGACCTTCGGGGGCTAATTTTTGGGCGCGGCTGTGCCCATGGCCTATTTTTGGCGCACGAAGGCCGCCCGCAAAGTCTCGGGCCATTCCGAGTCCGGCGGACGAAATTCACCCACGCCCCCCACCAAGGCTATAGCCCACCCGTTTTTTGGCCATTTGGGGGGTTTTGGCACCCCGACCTTCGGGCGCTAATTTTTGGGCGCGGCTGTACCCGTGGGCTATTTTTGGCACACGGAGGCCACCCGCAAAGTCTCAGGCCATTCCAATTCCGGCGGACGAACTTCGCCCATGCCCCCCACAAAGGCTATAGCCCACCCTTTTTTTGGCCATTTTTCCGCTGGGGGGTTTTGGCACTGACCTTCGGGGCTAATTTTTGGCTATGGCCGTGGCCTATTTTTGGCACACGGAGGCCGCCCGCAAAGTCTCGGGCCATTCAGAGGTCCGACGAACCGCACGCCCCCACCAAGGCAATATCCCACCGTTTTTGGCCATTTGGGGGTTTTGGCACCCCAACCTTCGGGTGCTAATTATTGGCGCGGCTGTGCCCGTGGCCTATTTTGGCACACGGAGCCGCCGCGCAAAGTCTCGGGCCATTCCAGTCTGGCGACGAACTTATTACGCCCCACAAAGGCTATAGCCCACCCTTTTTGGCCATTTGGGGTTTTGGCACTGACCTTCGGGTGCTAATTTTTGGCGTGGCTGTGCCCGTGGCCTATTTTTGGCACACAGAGGCCACCCGCAAAGTCACGGGCCATTCCGAGTCCGGCGGACGAACTTCGCCCACGCCCCCCACCAAGGCTATAGCCCACCCGATTTTTGGCCATTTTTCCGCAGGGGGGTTTTGGCACCCCGACCTTCGGGCCTAATTTTTGGGCGCGGCTGTGCCCGTGGCCTATTTTTGGCACACGGAGGCCGCCCGCAAAGTCTCGGGCCATTCCGAGTCCGGCGGACGAACTCGCCACGCCCCCCACCAAGGCTATAGCCACCCGTTTTTGGCCATTTGGGGGTTTGGCACCCCGACCTTGGGCGCTAATATTTGGTTGCTATGCCCGTGGCCTATTTTGGCACAGGAGGCCACCCCAAAGTCTCGGGCCATTACGAGTCTGGCGGACGAAGCCCACGTCCCCACCAAGGCTATAGCCCACCCGTTTTTGGCCATTTGGGGGTTTTGGCACCGACCTTGGCGCTAATTTTGGCAGACGCAGGCGTGCCCGTGGCCCTAATTACGGCGGGCTGTGCCCATGGCCTGTTTTTGGCGCCACGAGACCGCCCGAAAAGTCTCTGGCCATTCCGAGTCCGGCGGACGAACTTCGCCCACGCCCCCCACCAAGGCTATAGCCCACCCGTTTTTTGGCCATTTGGGGGGTTTTGGCACCCCGACCTTCGGGCGCTAATTTTTGGGCACGGGTGTTCCCGTGGCCTAATTTTTTGGCGCGGCTGTGCCCATGGCCTGTTTTTGGCGCACGAAGACCGCCCGAAAAGTCTCGGACCATTCCGAGTCCGGCGGACGAACTTCGCCCATGCCCCCCACCAAGGCTATAGCCCACCCGATTTTTGGCCATTTTTCCGCTGGGGGGTTTGGGCACCCCGACCTTCGGGCGCTAATTTTTGTCTTGTGGCTATGCCCGTGGCCTCTTTTTGGCACACGGAGGCTGCCCCCAAAGTCTCGGGCCATTCCGAGTCCGGCGGACGAACTTCGCCCACGCCCCCCACTAAGGCTATAGCCCACCCGATTTTTGGCCATTTTTCCGCTGGGGGGTTTGGGCACCCCGACCTTCGGGCGCTAATTTTTGGGCGCGGCTATGTCCGTGGCCTATTTTTGGCACACGGAGGCCGTGCCCAAAGTCTCGGGCCATTCCGAGTCCGGCGGAAGAACATCGCCCACGCCCCCCGCCAAGGCTATAGCCCACCCGTGTTTTCGCCATTTGGGGGGTTTTGGCACCCCAACCTTCGGGTGCTAATTTTTGGGCGCGGCTGTGCCCGTGGCCAATTTTTGGCCCATGGAGACCCTCCGCAAAGTCTCGTGCCATTCCTAGTCCGGCGGACGAACTTCGCCCACGCCCCCCACCAAGGCTATAGCCCACCCCGATTTTTGGCCATTTTTTCCGCAGGGGGGTTTTGGCACCCCGACCTTCGGGCACTAATTTTTGGGCGCGGCTATGCCCGTGGCCTATTTTTGGCACACGGAAGCCGCCCGTAAAGTCCCGGGCCATTCCGAGTCCGGCGGACGAAATTTCGCCCACGCCCCCCACCAAGGCTATAGCCCACCCGATTTTTGGCCATTTTTCCGCTGGGGTTTTGCACCCCGACCTTCGGGCACTAATTTTGGACGCGGCTATGCCCGTGGCCTATTTTTGCACACGGAAGCCGCCGTAAAGTCTCGGGCCATTCCAGTCCGGACGAACTTCGCCACGCCCCCACCAAGGCTATAGCCCACCCGTTTTTGGCCATTTGGGGTTTTGGCACCTAACCTTCGGGCACTAATTATTGGGCGCGGCTGTGCCCGTGGCCTATTTTTGGCTCACGGAGGCCGCCCGCAAAGTCTCGGGCCTTTCCGAGTCCGGCGGACGAACTTCGTCCACGCCCCCCACCAAGGCTATAGCCCACCCGTTTTTTGGCCATTTGGGGGGTTTTGGCACCCCGACCTTCGGACGCTAATTTTTGAGCGCGGCAGTGCCTGTGGCCTATTTTTGGCACACGGAGGCCGCCCGCAAAGTCTCGTGCCATTCCTAGTCCGGCGGACGAACTTCGCCCACGCCCCCCACCAAGGCTATAGCGCACCCGATTTTTGGCCATTTTTCCGCAGGGGGTTTTGGCACCCCGACCTTCGGGTGCTAATTTTTGGGCGCGGCTGTGCCCGTGGCCTATTTTTGGCACACGGAGGCCGCCCGCAGAGTCTCGGGCCTTTCCGAGTCCGGCGGACGAACTTCGCCCACGCCCCCCACCAAGGCCGTAGCCCACCCGATTTTTGGCCATTTTTCTGCTGGGGGGTTTTGGCACCCCAACCTTCGGGCGCTAATTATTGGGCGCGGCTGTGCCCTTGGCCTATTTTTCGCACACGGTGGCCGCCCGCAAAGTCTCGGGCCATTCCGTGTCTGGCGGACGAACTTCGCCCACACCCCCCACAAAGGCTATAGCCCACCCGTTTTTTGGCCATTTGGGGGGTTTTGGCACCCCGACCTTCGGGTAATAATTTTTGGGCGCGGCTGTGCCTATTTTTGGCACACGGAGGCCGCCCGCAAAGTCTCGGGCCATTCCGAGTCCGGCGGACGAACTTCGCCCGCGCCCCCCACCAAGGCTATAGCCCACCCGTTTTTTTGGCCATTTGGGGGGTTTTGGCACCCCGACCTTCGGGCGCTAATTTTTGGGCGCGGCTGTGCCCGTGGCCTAATTTTTGGGCGCGGCTGTGCCCATGGCCTGTTTTTGGCACACGGAGGCCGCCCCCAAAGTCTCGGGCCATTCCTAGTCTGGCGGACGAACTTCGCCCACGCCCCCTACCAGGGCTATAGCCCACCCGATTTTAGCCTTTTTTCCGCTGGGGTTTTGGCACCCCGACCTTGGCGCTAATTTTTAAGGCGCGTAACGCCCGTGGCCTATTACATACGGAGGCCGCCCAAAGTCTCGGGCCATTCACGAGTCCGCGGATGAACCGCCACGCCCCACCAAGGCTATTGCCCACCCGTTTTTGGCCATTTTCCGCTGGGGTTTTGGCACCCCGACCTTCGGGCGCTAATTTTTGGCGCGCTATGCCCGTGGCCTCTTTTTGCGTGAGGCTGCCCCAAAGTCTCGGGCCATTCCTAGTCCGGGCGGACGAACTTCGCCACGCCCCACCAAGGCTATAGCCCACCCGATTTTTGGCCATTTTTTCCGGAGGGGTTTGGCACCCGACCTTGGGCACTAATTTTTGGCGCGGCTATGCCCATGGCCTATTTTTTTGCACACGGAAGCCGCCCGTAAAGTCTCGGGCCATTCCGAGACCGGCGGACGTAATTTCGCCAACTCCCCCCACCAAGGCTATAGCCCACCCGATTTTTGGCCATTTTTCCGCTGGGGGGTTTTGGTACCCCGACCTTCGGGCACTAATTTTTGCGCGCTATGCCGTGGCCTATTTTTGGCACACGGAAGCCGCCCGTAAAGTCTCGGGCCATTCCTAGTCCGACGAACTTCGCCCACGCCCCCCACCAAGGCTATAGCCCACCCGTTTTTTGGCCATTTGGGGGGTTTTGGCACCCCAACCTTCGGGCACTAATTATTGGGCGCGGCTGTGCCCGTGGCCTATTTTTGGCTCACGGAGGCCGCCCGCAAAGTCTCGGGCCTTTCCGAGTCCGGCGGACGAACTTCGCCCACGCCCCCCACCAAGGCTATAGCCCACCCGTTTTTTGGCCATTTGGGGGGTTTTGGCACCCCGACCTTCGGACGCTAATTTTTGGGCGCGGCTATGCCCGTGGCCTCTTTTTGGCACGCGGAGGCTGCCCCCAAAGTCTCGGGCCATTCCTAGTCCGGCGGACGAACTTCGCCCACGCCCCCCACCAAGGCTATAGCCCACCCGATTTTTGGCCATTTTTTCCGCAGGGGGGTTTTGGCACCCCGACCTTCGGGCACTAATTTTTGGGCGCGGCTATGCCCGTGGCCTATTTTTGGCACACGGAAGCCGCCCGTAAAGTCTCGGGCCATTCCGAGTCCGGCGGACGAAATTTCGCCCACGCCCCCCACCAAGGCTATAGCCCACCCGATTTTTGGCCATTTTTCCGCTGGGGGGTTTTGGTACCCCGACCTTCGGGCACTAATTTTTGGGCGCGGCTATGCCCGTGGCCTATTTTTGGCACACGGAAGCCGCCCGTAAAGTCTCGGGCCATTCCGAGTCCGGCGGACGAACTTCGCCCACGCCCCCCACCAAGGCTATAGCCCACCCGTTTTTTGGCCATTTGGGGGGTTTTGGCACCCCAACCTTCGGGCACTAATTATTGGGCGCGGCTGTGCCCGTGGCCTATTTTTGGCTCACGGAGGCCGCCCGCAAAGTCTCGGGCCTTTCCGAGTCCGGCGGACGAACTTCGCCCACGCCCCCCACCAAGGCTATAGCCCACCCGTTTTTTGGCCATTTGGGGGGTTTTGGCACCCCGACCTTCGGACGCTAATTTTTGGGCGCGGCTATGCCCGTGGCCTCTTTTTGGCACGCGGAGGCTGCCCCCAAAGTCTCGGGCCATTCCTAGTCCGGCGGACGAACTTCGCCCACGCCCCCCACCAAGGCTATAGCCCACCCGATTTTTGGCCATTTTTTCCAGGGGTTTTGGCACCCGACCTTGGGCACTAATTTTTGGGCGCGCTATGCCCGTGGCCTATTTTGGCACACGGAAGCCGCCCGTCAAGTCTCGGGCCATCCCGAGTCCGGCGGACGAAATTTCGCCCACGCCCCCCACCACGGCTAGAGCCCACCCGATTTTGGGCCATTTTTCCGCTGGGTGGTTTTGGTACCCCGACCTTCGGGCACTAATTTTTGGGCGCGGCTATGCCCGTGGCCTATTTTTGGCACACGGAAGCCGCCCGTAAAGTCTCGGGCCATTCCGAGTCCGGCGGACGAACTTCGCCCACGCCCACCAAGGCTATAGCCCACCCGTTTTTGGCCATTTGGGGGTTTTGGCACTAACCTTCGGGCACTAATTATTGGCGCGGCTGTGCCCGTGGCCTGGCTCACGGAGGCCGCCCGCAAAGTCTCGGGCCTTTCCGAGTCAGCGGACGAACTTCGCCACGCCCCACCAAGGCTATAGCCCACCCGTTTTTGGTCATTTGGGGGTTTTGGCACCCGACCTTCGGACGATAATTTTTGGACGCGGCAGTGCCCGAGGCCTATTTTTGGCACACGGAGGCCGCCCGCAAAGTCTCGTGCCATTCCTAGTCCGGCGGACGAACTTCGCCCACGCCCCCCACCAAGGCTATAGCGCACCCGATTTTTGGCCATTTTTCAGCAGGGGGGTTTTGCACCCCCACCGTAGGGTGCTAATTTTTAAGGCTGTTCCAGTGGGCTATTTTTGGCACACGGAGGCCGCCCGCAAAGTCTCGGGCCTTTCCGAGTCCGGCGGACGAACTTCGCCCACGCCCCCCACCAAGGCTGTAGCCCACCCGATTTTTGGCCATTTTTCTGCTGGGGGGTTTTGGCACCCCAACCTTCGGGCGCTAATTATTGGGCGCGGCTGTGCCCTTGGCCTATTTTTCGCACACGGTGGCCGCCCGCAAAGTCTCGGGCCATTCCGTGTCTGGCGGATTTTAACTTCGCCACACCCCCACAAAGGCTATAGCCCACCCGTTTTTTGGCCATTTGGGGGGTTTTGGCACCCCGACCTTCGGGTAATAATTTTTGGGCGCGGCTGTGCCCGTGGCCTATTTTTGGCACACGGAGGCCGCCCGCAAAGTCTCGGGCCATTCCGAGTCCGGCGGACGAACTTCGCCCGCGCCCCCCACCAAGGCTATAGCCCACCCGTTTTTTTGGCCATTTGGGGGGTTTTGGCACCCCGACCTTCGGGCGCTATTTTTTTGGCGCTGCTTTGCCAGTGGTCTAATTTTTTGGTGCGGCTGTGCCCATGGCCTTTTTTTGTCACACGGAGGCCGCCCTCTAAGTCTCGGGCCTTTCCGTGTCCGGCGGACTAACTTCGACCACGCCCCCCACCAAGGCTATAGCCCACCCGATTTTTGGCCTTTTTCCGCTGGGGTTTTGGCACCCGACCTTGGACGCTAATTTTTGGCGCGCAACGCCCGTGGCCTTTTTTTCGCACACGGAGGCCACCCCAAAGTCTCGGGCCTTTACGAGTCCGGCGCATGAACTTCCGCCCACGCCCCACCAAGGCTATAGCCCACCCGTTTTTGGCCATTTTTCCGCTGGGGGTTTTGGCACCCGACCTTGGGCGCTAATTTTTGGCGGCTATGCCCGTGGCCTCTTTTTGGCACGTGGAGGCTGCCCCCAAAGTCTCGGGCCATTCTGTCCGGACGAACTTCGCCACGCCTACTGCTATAGCCCACCCGATTTTGGTCATTTTTCCGCAGGGGGTTTTGGCACCCGACCTTGGGCGCTAATTTTGGGCGCGGCTATGCCCGTGGCCTCTTTTTGGCACACGGAGGCCGCGGCCAAAGTCTCGGGCCATTCCGAGTCCGGCGGACGAACTTCGCCCACGCCCCCCAAACAGAATATAGCCCACCCGATTTTGGGCCATTTTTCCGCTGGGGAGTTTTGGCACCCCGACCTTCGGGCGCTAATTTTTGGGTGCGGCTATGCCCGTGGCCTCTTTTTGGCAAGCGGAGGCTGCCCCCAAAGTCTCGGGCCATTCCGAGTCCAGCGGACGAACTTCGCCCACGCCCCCCACCAAGGCTATAGCCCACCCGATTTTTGGCCATTTTTCCGCTGGGGGGTTTTGGCACCCCGACCTTCGGGTGCTAATTTTTTAGCGCGGCTGTGCCCGTGGCCTATTTTTGGCCTAAGGAGGCTGCCCGCAAAGTCTCGTGCCATTCCTAGTCCGGCGGACGAACTTCGCCCACGCCCCCTACCAGGGCTATTGCCCACCAGATTTTTGGTCATTTTTCCGCAGGGGGGTTTTGGCACCCCGACCTTCGGTTGCTAATTCTTGGGCGCGGCTATGACCGTGGCCTCTTTTTGGCACGCGGAGGCTGCCCCCAAAGTCTCGGCCCATTCCGAGTCCGGCGGACGAACTTCGCCCACGCCCCCCACCAAGGCTATAGCCCACCCGATTTTTGGCCATTTTTCCGCTGGGGGGTTTTGGCACCCCGACCTTCGGGAACTAATTTTTGGGTGCGGCTTTGTCCGTCGCCTATTTTTGGCACACGGAGGCCGCGCCCAAAGTCTCGGGCCATTCCGAGTCCGGCGGACGAACTTCGCCCACGCCCCCCACCAAGGCTATAGCCCTCCCGTTTTTTGGCCATTTGGGGGGTTTTGGCACCCCAACCTTCGGGGGCTAATTTTTGTGCGCGGCTGTGCCCGTGGCCTATTTTTGGCACACGGAGGCCGCCCCCAAAGTCTCGGGCCATTCCGAGTCCGGCGGACGAACTTCGCCCACGCCCCCCACCAAGGCTATAGCCCACCCGTTTTTTGGCCATTTGGGGGGTTTTGGCACCCCGACCATCGGGTGCTAATTTTTGGGCGCGGCTGCGTCCGTGGCCTATTTTTGGCACACGGAGGCCGCCCGCAAATTTTTGGGCGCGGCTGTGCCCGTGGCCTATTTTTGGCACACAGAGGCCGCCCGCAAAGTCTCGGGCCATTCCGAGTCCGGCGGACGAACTTCGCCCACGCCCCCCAGCAAGGCTATAGCCCACCCGATTTTTGGTCATTTTTCCGCAGGTGTTTTTTGGTACCCCTACCTTCGGGCGCTAATTTTTGGGCGCGGCTATGCCCGTGGCCTATTTTTGGCACACGGAGGCCGCCCCCAAAGTCTCGGGCCATTCCGAGTCCGGCGGACGAACTTCGCCCACGCCCCCCACCAAGGCTATAGCCCACCCGATTTTTGGCCATTTTTCCGCTGGGGGGTTTTGGTACCCCGACCTTCGGGCGCTTATTTTTGGGCGCGGCTGTGCCCGAGGCCTATTTTTGGCAAGATGGAGGCCGCCCGCAAAGTCTCGGGCCATTCCGAGTCCGGCGGACGAACTTCGCCCACGCCCCCCACCAAGGCTATAGCCCACCCGATTTTTGGCCATTTTTCCGCTGGGGGGTTTTGGCACCCCGACCTTCGGGAACTAATTTTTGGGCGCCGCTTTGTCCGTGGCCTATTTTTGGCACACGGACGCCGCGCCCAAAGTCTCGGGCCATTCCGAGTCCGGCGGACGAACTTCGCCCACGCCCCCCACCAAGGCTATAGCCCTCCCGTTTTTTGGCCATTTGGGGGGTTTTGGCACCCCAACCTTCGGGCGCTAATTTTTGTGCGCGGCTGTGCCCGTGGCCTATTTTTGGCACAGGGAGGCCGCCCCCAAAGTCTCGGGCAATTCCGCGTCCGGCGGACGAACTTCGCCCACGCCCCCCACCAAGGCTATAGCCCACCCGTTTTTTGGCCATTTGGGGGGTTTTGGCACCCCGACCATCGGGTGCTAATTTTTGGGCGCGGCTGCGGCCGTGGCCTGTTTTTGGCACACGGAGGCCGCCCGCAAATTTTTGGGCGCGGCTGTGCCCGTGGCCTATTTTTGGCACACAGAGGCCGCCCGCAAAGTCTCGGGCCATTCCGAGTCCGGCGGACGAACTTCGCCCACGCCGCCCACAAAGGCTATAGCCCACCCGATTTTTGGCCATTTTTCCGCTGGGGGGTTTTGGCACCCCGACCTTCGGGCACTAATTTTTGGGCGCGGCTATGCCCGTGGCCTATTTTTGGCACACGGAGGCCGCCCCCAAAGTCTCGGGCCATTCCGAGTCCGGGCGGAGAACCGCCCACGCCCCAGAAGGCTATAGCCCACCCGATTTTTGGCCATTTTTCCGCTGGGGGGTTTTGGTACCCCGACCTTCGGGCGCTAATTTTTGGGCGCGGCTGTGACCGAGGCCTATTTTTGGCAAGACGGAGGCCGCCCGCAGTCTCGGGCCATTCCGAGTCCGGGCGGACGAACCGCCACGCCTACCAAGGCTATAGCCCACCCGATTTTTGGCCATTTTTCCGCTGGGGGGTTTTGGCACCCCGACCTTCGGGAACTAATTTTTGAGCGCGGCTTTGTCCGTGGCCTATTTTTGGCACACACGGAGGCTGCGCCCAAAGTCTCGGGCCATTCCGAGTCCGGCGGACGAACTTCGCCACGCCCACCAAGGCTATAGCCCACCCGTTTTTTGGCCATTTGGGGGGTTTTGGAACCCCGACCTTCGGGCGCTAATTTTTGTGCGCGGCTGTGCCCGTGGCCTATTTTTGGCACACGGAGGCCGACCCCAAAGTCTCGGGCCATTCCGAGTCCGGCGGATGAACTTCGCCCACGCCCCCCACCAAGGCTATAGCCCACCCGTTTTTTGGCCATTTGGGGGGTTTTGGCACTCCGACCTTCGGGTGCTAATTTTTGGACGTGGCTGTGCCTGTGGCCTATTTTTGGCACACGGAGGCCGCCCGCGAAGTCTTGGGCTATTCTGAGTCCGCGAACACGCCCCCACCAAGGCTATGGCACACCCGTTTTTTGGCCATTTGGGGGGTTTTGGCACCCCAACCTTCGGGCGCTAATTTTTGTGCGCGGCTGTGCCCGTGGCCTATTTTTGGCACACGGAGGCCGCCCCCAAAGTCTCGGGCCATTCCGAGTCCGGCGGACGAACTTCGCCCACGCCCCCCACCAAGGCTATAGCCCACCCGTTTTTTGGCCATTTGGGGGGTTTTGGCACCCCGACCATCGGGTGCTAATTTTTGGGCGCGGCTGTGTCCGTGGCCTATTTTTGGCACACGGAGAATGCCCGCAAAGTTTCGTGCCATTCCTAGTCCGGCGGACGAACTTCGCCCACGCCCCCCACCAAGGCTATAGCCCACCCGATTTTTGGCCATTTTTCCGCAGGGGGTTTAGCACCCCGACCTTCGGGCGATAATTTTTGGCCGCGGCGGTGCCCGTGGCCTATTTTTGGCACACGGAGGCCGCCCGTATTGTCTTGGGGCATTCCGAGTCCGGCGGACGAACTTCGCCCACGCCCCCCACCAACGCTATAGCCCACCCGATTTTTGGCCATTTTTCCGCTGGGGTGTTTTGGCACCCCGACCTTCGGGCGGTAATCTTTCTGCGGCTGTGCCCGTGGCCTATTTTTGGCACACGGAGGCCGCCCCTATTGTCTCGGGCCATTCCGAGACCGGCGGACGAACTTCGCCCACGCCCCCCACCAAGGCTATAGGCCACCCGTTTTTTGGTCATTTGGGGGGTTTTGGAACCCCGACCTTCGGGGGCTAATTTTTGGGCGCGGCTGTGCCCTCGGCCTATTTTTGGCACACGGAGGCCGCCCGCAAAGTTTCGGGCCTTTCCGAGTCCGGCGAACTAACTTCTACCACGCCCCCCACCAAGGCTATAGCCCACCCGCCTTTTGGCCATTTTTCCGCTGGGGGTTTTGGCACCCCGACCTTCGGGCGCTAATTTTTGGGCGCGGCGGTGCCCGTGACATATTTTTGGCACACGGAGGCCGCCCGCAATGTCTCGGGCCATTCCGAGTCCGGCGGACGAACTTCGCCCACGCCCCCCAGCAAGGCTATAGCCCACCCGATTTTTCCGCTGGGGGGTTTTGGCACCCCGACCTTCGGGCACTAATTTTTGGGCGCGGCTGTGCCCGTGGCCTATTTTTGGCAAGACGGAGGCCGCCCGCAAAGTCTCGGGCCATTCCGAGTCCGGCGGACGAACTCGCCGCCCCACCAAGGCTATAGCACACCAGATTTTTGGCCATTTTTCCGCTGGGGGGTTTTGGTACCCCGACCTTCGGGCGCTAATTTTTGGGCGCGGCTGTGCCCGAGGCCTATTTTTGGCAAGACGGAGGCCGCCCGCAAAGTCTCGGGCCATTCCGAGTCCGGCGGACGAACTTCGCCCACGCCCCCCACCAAGGCTATAGCCCACCCGATTTTTGGCCATTTTTCCGCTGGGGGGTTTTGGCACCCCGACCTTCGGGAACTAATTTTTGAGCGGCTTTGTCGTGGCCTATTTTTGGCACACGGAGGCCGCGCCCAAAGTCTCGGGCCATTCGAGTCCGGCGGACGAACCGCCACGCCCCACCAAGGCTATAGCCCTCCGTTTTTGGCCATTTGGGGGTTTTGGCACTAACCTTCGGGCACTAATTTTTGTGCGCGGCTGTGCCCGTGGCCTATTTTTGCCACACGGAAGCCGCCTAAAGTCTCGGGCCATTCCGAGTCCAAGGCGGACGAACCTCGCCACGCCCCCACCAAGGCTATAGCCCACCCGCTTTTGGCCATTTGGGGGTTTTGGCACCCTGACCTTCGGGTGCTAATTTTTAGGGCGCGCTGTGCCCGTGGCCTATTTTGGCACACGGAGGCCGCCGCTAAGTCTTGGGCCATTCCGAGTCCGGCGAACCGCCCACGTCCCCACCAAGGCTATGGCACACCCGTTTTTTGGCCATTTGGGGGGTTTTGGCACCCCAACCTTCGGGCGCTAATTTTTGTGTTGTGGCTATGCCCGTGGCCTATTTTTGGCACATGGAGGCCGCCCCCAAAGTCTCGGCCATTCCGATTCCGGCGGACGAACTTCGCCCACGCCCCCCACCAAGGCTATAGCCCACCCGTTTTTTGGCCATTTGGGGGGTTTTGGCACCCCGACCATCGGGTGCTAATTTTTGGGCGCGGCTGTGTCCGTGGCCTATTTTTGGCACACGGAGAATGCCCGCAAAGTTTCGTGCCATTCCTAGTCCGTGGACGAACTTCGCCACGCCCCACCAAGGCTATAGCCCACCCGATTTTTGGCCATTTTTCCGCAGGGGGTTTAGCACCCCGACCTTCGGGCGATAATTTTTGGCCGCGGCGGTGCCCGTGGCCTATTTTTGGCACACGGAGGCCGCCCGTATTGTCTTGGGGCATTCCGAGTCCGGCGGACGAACTTCGCCCACGCCCCCCACCAACGCTATAGCCCACCCGATTTTTGGCCATTTTTCCGCTGGGGTGTTTTGGCACCCCGACCTTCGGGCGGTAATCTTTGCGCGCGGCTGTGCCCGTGGCCTATTTTTGGCACACGGAGGCCGCCCCCAAAGTCTCGGGCCATTCCGAGACCGGCGGACGAACTCGCCACGCCCCACCAAGGCTATAGGACACCCGTACTTTGGTCATTTGGGGGGTTTTGGAACCCCGACCTTCGGGGGCTAATTTTTGGCGGCTGTGCCTCGGCCTATTTTGGCACACGGAGGCCGCCCGCAGTTCGGGCCTTTCCGGTCCGGCGAACTAACTTCTACCACGCCCCCCACCAAGGCTATAGCCCACCCGCCTTTTGGCCATTTTTCCGCTGGGGGGTTTTGGCACCCCGACCTTCGGGCGCTAATTTTTGGGCGCGGCGGTGCCCGTGAAATATTTTTGGCACACGGAGGCCGCCCGCAATGTCTCGGGCCATTCCGAGTCCGGCGGACGAACTTCGCCTCACGCCAAGGCTATAGCCCACCCGATTTTTCCGCTGGGGTTTTGGCACCCCCGACCTTCGGGCACTAATTTTTGGCGCTGCATGCCCGTGGCCTATTTTTGGCACACACGGAGGCCGCCCCCAAAGTCTCGCCATGCGAGTCCGGGGCGACCGCCCACGCCCCACCAAGGCTATAGCCCACCCGATTTTGGCCATTTTTCCGCTGGGGGTTTTGGCACCCCGACCTTCGGCGCTAATTTTTGGCTGTGCCCGAGGCCTATTTTTGGCACACGGAGGCCGCCCCGCAAGTCTCGGCCATGCGAGGCCGGCGGACGAACCGCCACGCCCCCACCAAGGCTATAGCCCACCCGTTTTTTGGCCATTTGGGGGGTTTTGGCTCCCCGACCTTCGGGTGCTAATTTTTGTGCGCGGCTGTGCCCGTGGCCTATTTTGGGACACGGAGGCCGCCCGCAAAGTCTCGGGCCATTCCGAGTCCGGCGGACGAACTTCACCCACGCCCCCCACCATGGCTATAGCCCACCCGTTTTTTGGCCATCTGGGGGGTTTTGGCACCCCGACCTTCGGGCGCTAATTTTTGGGCGCGGCTGTGCGCGTTACCTGTTTTTGGCACATGGAGGCCGCCCGCAAAGTCTCGGCCATTCCGAGTCCGGCGGACGAACTTCGCCCACGCCCCCCACCATGGCTATAGCCCACCCGTTTTTTGGCCATTTGGGTGGTTTTGGTAACCTGCCCTTCGGGCGCTAAGTTTTGGGCGTGGCTGTGCCCATGGCCTACTTTTTGGCACACGGAGGCCGCCCGCAAAGTCTCGGGCCATTCCGAGTCCAACGGACAAACTTCGCCCACGCCCCCCACCAAGGCTATAGCCCACCCGATTTTTGGCCATTTTTCCGCTGGGGGGTTTTGGCACCCCCACCTTCGGGTGCTAATTTTTGGGCGCGGCTGTGCCCATGGCCAATTTTTGGCACACGGAGGCCGCCCGCAATGTCTCGGGCCATTCCGAGTCCGGCGGATTTAAACTTCGCCACGCCCCACCTAGGCTATAGCCCACCCGTTTTTTGGCCATTTGGGGGGTTTTGGCTCCCCGACCTTCGGGTGCTAATTTTTGTGCGCGGCTGTGCCCGTGGCCCATTTTGGGACACGGAGGCCGCCCGCAAAGTCTCGGGCCATTCCGAGTCCGGCGGACGAACTTCACCCACGCCCCCCACCAAGGCTATAGCCCACCCGTTTTTGGCCATTTGGGGTTTTGGGACCCCGACCTTCGGGAGCTAATTTTTGGGCGCGGCTGTGTCCGTGGCCTACTTTTATCTAACGGAGACCGCCCGCAAAGTCTCGGGCTATTCCGAGTACGGGGGACGAACGTCGCGCACGCCCCCCACCAAGGCTATAGCCCACCCGTTTTTTGGCCATTTGGGGGGTTTTGGCTCCCCGACCTTCGGGTGCAAATTTTTGGGCGCGGCTGTGCCCATGGCCTATTTTTGGCACACGGAGGCCACCCGCAATCTCTCGGGCCATTCCGAGTCCGGCGGACGAACTTCGCCCACGCCCCCCACCAAGGCTATAGCCCACCCGTTTTTTGGCCATTTGGGGGGTTTCGGCACCCCGACCTTCGGGTGCTAATTTTTGGGCGCGGCTGTGTCCGTGGCCTACGTTTATCTAACGGAGGCCGCCCGCAAAGTCTCGGGCTATTCCGAGTACGGCGGACGAGCAAGACGCCGCACGCCCCCCACCAAGGCTATAGCCCACCCGTTTTTTGGCCATTTGGGGGGTTTTGGCTCCCCGACCTTCGGGTGCTAATTTTTGTGCGCGGCTGTGCCCGTGGCCTATTTTGGGACACGGAGGCCGCCCGCAAAGTCTCGGGCCATTCCGAGTCCGGCGGACGAACTTCACCCACGCCCCCCACCATGGCTATAGCCCACCCGTTTTTTTGCCATTTGGGTGGTTTTGGTAACCTGCCCTTCGGGTGCTATGTTTTGGGCGTGGCTGTGCCCGTGGCCTACTTTTTGGCACACGGAGGCCGCCCGCAAAGTCTCGGGCCATTCCGAGTCCGGCGGACGAACTTAGCCCATGCCCCCCACCAAGGCTATAGCCCACCCGATTTTTGGCCATTTTTCCGCTGGGGGGTTTTGGCACCCCGACCTTCGGGTGCTAATATTTGGGCACGGCTGTGTCCGTGGCCTACTTTTGGCACACGGAGGCTGCCCGCAAAGTCTCGGGCTATTCCGAGTCCGGCGGACGAACTTCGCCCAAGCCCCCCACCAAGGCTATAGCCCACCCGTTTTTTTTCCATTTGGGGGGTTTTGGCACCCCGACCTTCGGGCACTAATTTTTGGGCGCGGCTATGCCCGTGGCCTATTTTTGGCACACGGAGGCCACCCGCAATCTCTCGGGCCATTCCGAGTCCGGCGGATGAACTTCGCCGACGCCCCCCACCAAGGCTATAGCCCACTCGATTTTTGGCCATTTTTCCGCTGGGGGGTTTTGGTACCCCGACCTTCGGGCACTAATTTTTGGGCGCGGCTTTGCCCGTGGCCTAGTTTTGGCACACGGAGGCTGCCCCCAAAGTCTCGGGCCATTCCGAGTCCGGCGGACGAACTTCGCCCACGCCCCCCGCCAAGGCTATAGCCCACCCGTTTTTTGGCCATTTGGGGGGTTTCGGCACCCCGACCTTCGGGTGCTAATTTTTGGGCGCGGCTGTGTCCGTGGCCTACTTTAATCTAACGGAGGCCGCCCGCAAAGTCTCGGGCTATTCCGAGTACGGCGGACGAACGTCGCGCACGCCCCCCACCAAGGCTATAGCCCACCCGTTTTTTGGCCATTTGGGGGGTTTTGGCACCCCGAACTTCGGGAGCTAATTTTTGGGCGCGGCTATGCCCGTGGCCTATTTTTGGCACACGGAGACTGCCCCCAAAGTCTTGGTCCATTCCGAGTCCGGCGGACGAACTTCGCCCATGCCCCCCACCAAGGCTATAGCCCACCCGTTTTTTGGCCATTTGCGGGGTTTTGGCACCCTGACCTTCGGGAGCTAATTTTTGGGTGCGGCTGTGCCCGTGGCCTATTTTTGGCACACGGAGGCCGCCCCCAAAGTCTTGGGCCATTCCGAGTCCGCCGGACGAACCTCGCCCATGCCCCCCACCAAGGTTATAGCCCACCCATTTTTTGGCCATTTGTGGGGTTTTGGCACCCCGACCTTCGGGAGCTAATTTTTGGGCGCGGCTGTTCCCGTGGCCTATTTTTGACAAACGGAGGCTGCCCGCAGTCTCGGCCATTCCGAGTCCGGCGATTAACTCGCACACGCCCCACCAAGGCTATAGCTCACCTGCTTTTTGCCAGTTGGGGTTTTGGCCCCGACCTTCGGGCGCTAATTTTGGGCGAGGCGGTGCCTACTTTTGGCACACGGTGGCTGCCCCAAAGTCTCGGCCATTCCGAGTCCGGCGGACGAACTCGCCCACGCCCACCAAGGCTATAGCCCACCCGCTTTTGGCCATTTTTCCGCTGGGGTTTTGGCACTCACATTCGGCGCTGGTGCCCGTGGCCTATTTTTGGCACACGGATGCCGCCTGCAAAGTCTCGGGCTATTCCGAGTCCGCGGACGATCTCGCCCACGCCCACTCAAGGCTATAGCCAACCCGATTGGCCATTTGGGTTTTGGTACCTGACCGCGGGGCTAATTTTTGGGCGCGGCTGTGACCGTGGCCTATTTTTGCACACAGAGGCCGCCTCTCGCAGTCTGCCATTCGAGTCCGGCGGACTTACTTGCCTACGCCTACCAAGGCTATAGCCCACCCGCTTTTGGCCATTTTTCGCTGGGGTTTTGGCACTCACCATCGGGTGCTAATTTTTGGCGCGGGCGTGTCCGTGGCCTACTTTTGGCACACGGAGGCTGCCCGAAAGTCTCGGCTATTCCGAGTCCGCGGATTTAATCTCGCCAAGCCCCCTACCAAGGCTATAGCCCACCCGCTTTTGGCCATATGGGGTTTTGGCACCCACCTTCGGGCGCTAATTTTTGTGTGCGCTGTGCCCGTGGCCTATTTTTGACACGGAGGCTGCCCGCAGTTCTCGGCCATTCCGGTCCGGGGCGGACGAATCTCGCCTCCACGCCCTACCAAGGCTATAACCCACCCGCTTTTGGCCATTTGGGGGGTTTTGGCACCCCGACCTTCGGGAGCTAATTTAAGCTCGTGTCTGTGCCTGTGGCATATTTTTGGCACACTGAGACCGCCCCAAGTCTCGGCTATTCCGGTCCGGGACGATTTAATCTCGCCACGCCCACCAAGGCTATAGCCCACCCGCTTTTGGCTATTTTTCCGCTGGGGTTTTGGCACTTGACCTTCGGGTGCTAATTTTGGCTGTGTCCGTGGCCTAGTTTTGGCACACGGAGGCTGCCCATAAATTTCTCGGCTATTCCGAGTCCGCGGATCATCTCGCCCACGCCCCACCAAGGCTATATCCCACCTGGCCATTTGGGAGGTTTTGGCACCCCGACCTTCGGCGCTAATCTTGACGCGGCTGTGCCCGTGGGCATATTTTTGCACACGGAGGCCGACTCCAAAGTCTCGGCCATTCTGAGTCCGCGGACGAACTCGCCCACGCCCACTCAAGGCTATAGCCCACCCTGCTTGGCCATTTTTCCGCTTGGGGTTTTTGGCACCTGACATTCGGCAACTTTTTGTCCGGGGCTGTGTCCGTGTCCTATTTTTGGCACACGGAGGCCGCCCCAAAGTCTCGGGCCATTCCGAGTCCGGGCGATTTAACTTCGCCCACGCCCACCAAGGCTATAGCCCACCCGCTTTTGGCCATTTGGGGGTTTTGGCACCCGACTTCGAGCTTTCACCTTGGCGCCTGTGCCTATTTTTGGCACACGGAGGCCGCCGCAAAGTCTGGCCATTCTGAGCCTGACGAACTCGCCCCGCCTCACTAAGGCTATAGCCCACCCGCTTTTTGGCCATTTGGGGGTTTTGCACCCTGACCGTCGGGTTGCAATTGGGTACGGCTGTGCCCGTGGGCCTATTTTTGGCACATGGAGGCCGCCGCAAAGTCTCGGGCTATTCCGAGTCCGCGGACGAATCTCGCCACGCCCTACCAAGGCTATAGCCCACCCGCTTTTGGCCATTTGGGAGGTTTTGGCACCCACCTGGCGCTACTTTTTGACGCTGCTGTGCCTGTGGTATATTTTTTGGCACACGAGGCCGCCCCAAAGTCTCGGGCCATTCGAGTCCGGCGGACGAATCTCGCCCCACGCCCCCACCAAGGCTATAGCCCACCTTGGCCATTTTTCCGCTAGTTTTTGCACCCTGACTTCTGGTGTTAATTTTGGGCGCGGCTGTGTCTTATTTTTGGCACACGGAAGCCGCCCGCAGTCTCGGGCCATTCCGGATTCCATGACTAACTTTGCCCACGCCACCACCAAGGCTAGCCCTCCCGCTGGCCATTTTTCCGCTTGGGGTTTTGGCACCCTGACCTTCGGTGTTAATTTTTGGGCGCGGCTGTGCCTGCGTTCCTATTTTTGGCACACGGAAGCCGCCCGCAAAGTCTCGGGCCATTCCGATTCCGCGGACGAATCCTTGCCCACGCCACCACTACAAGGCTATAGCCCTCCTGCTTTTGGCCATTTTTCCGCTAGGGGGTTTTGGCACCCCGACCTTCGGTGCTAATTTTTGGGCTGCGCTGTGCCTGTGGCCTATTTTTGGCACACGGAGGCCGCCCCGCAGAAAGTCTCGGGCTATTCTGAGTCCGCGGACGACCCGCCACGCCTACTCAAGGCTATAGCCCACCCGCTTTTGGCCATTTGGGGGTTTCTGGCACCCAGACTCGGGCGCCACTTTGGGCGCGCAGTGCCCGTGGGCCTATTAATTGCACACGGAGGTCGCCTTTGTGCCCAAGGGCTATTCCAGTCCGGCGGACGAATCCTCGCCCACGCCCGACCAAGGCTATAGCCCACCTGCTGGCCATTTGGGTTTTGGCACCCTGACCTTCGGGACTAATTTGTACGCTGCTTTTCCCTGCGGGCCTTCATTTTTTTCACACAAAGGCCACCCCCAAAGTCCCGGGCTATTCCGGAAAAGGGCGGACGATCTCGCCACGCCTACCAAGGCTATAGCCCACCCGCTTTTGGCCATTTTTCCGCTTAGGGGGTTTTTGCACCCGACCTTCAGGGTGCACTTTAATTTTTGGGCGCGCGCTGTGCCTGTGTTCTATTTTTTTGGCACACACCTAAGCCGCCTGCAAAGTCTCGGATTCCATTCCGGCGGATCGAACTTTGCCCACGCCACCACCAAGGCTATAGCCTCCCGTTTTGGCCATTTTTCCGCTGGGGTTTTGGCACCCCGACCTTCGGGTGCTAATTTTTAAAGGGCGCCACAGTGTGCCCGTGGCTTATTTTTGGCACACGGAGGTCGCCCGGCAAAGTCTCGGCTATTCAGTCCGTCACAGACAACTCGCCACGCTTTCCACCAAGGCTAGCCCACCCGCTTTTGGTCATTTGGGGTTTTTGGCACCCCGACCTTTCGGGCGCCACTTGTGCGCGGCTTTGCCTGTGGCCTATTTTGGGACACGGAGGCCGCCCGCAGTCTCTGGCTATTCCGAGTCCGGCGGATTTACTCGCCACGCCCCACGAAGGCTACAACTCCACCCGTTTCATGCCATTTGGGGTTTTGGCACCCGACCTCGGGAGCTTTTTGGGCACGCTGTTCCCGTGGGCCTATTTTTGGTACACGGAGGCTGCTCGCAAAGTCTCGGCCATTCCGAGTCCGGGCGGACGAATCTTAGCCCACGCCCCTACTCAAGGCTATAGCCCACCATGGCGAAGTGGCTGCCATTTGGGGGTTTTGGCACCCAGACCTTCGGGCGCTAATTTTTGGGCTAAGCGCCTGTGCCTATTTTTGGCACATGGAGGCCGCCTGCAAAGTCTCGGGCTATTCTCCTGAGTCCGGCGGGATTTAACTTCGCCTCACGCCCCACCAAGGCTATAGCTCACCTGCTCCTTTTGGGGGTTTTGGCACCCCGACCTTCGGGCGCTAATTTTTTGTCGCTAACAGCTGCTTGCTCATTTTTGGCACACGGAGACGCCTCAAAGTTCGGCTCCGAGTCCGGCGGATTCTTTGCCCACGCCCTAAAGAAGGCTATAGCCCACCCGCTTTTGGCCATTTTTCCGCTGGGGTTTTGGCACCTGACCTTCGCTGCAAATTTTTGACGCGCAGTGCCTGCGGGCCTATTATTGGCACACGGAGGCCGCCTGCAAAGTCTCGGGCCATTCCGAGTCCGGGCGGACGAATCTCGCCACGCCCCACCAAGGCTATAGCCCACCTGCTTTTGGCCCTTTGGGGTTTTGGCACCTAGACCTTCGGGCGCTACTTTGGCGCGCTGTGCCCGTGGGCCTATTTTTGCACACGGAGGCCGCCCGCAAAGTCTCGGGCTATTCTGAGTCCGGCGGACGAATCCGCCACGCCCCCACCAAGGCTATAGCCCACCATTGGCCATTTGGGGGTTTTGGCACCTAGACCTTCGGGCGCCACTTTGGGCGCGGCAGTGCCTGTGGCTATTAATTGCACACGGAGGTCGCCCGCAGTCTCGGGCCATTCCGAGTCCGCGGGACGAATCTCGCCACGCCCGACCAAGGCTATAGCCCACCTGCTGGCCATTTGGGAGGTTTTGCACCCCACCTTCGGGCGCTACTTTTTGACGCGGCTTTGCTCATGGTATATTTTTGGCACACGGAGGCCGCCCCAAAGTCTCGGCCATTCCCGAGTCCGGCGGACGAATCTCGCCCACGCCCACCAAGGCTATAGCCCACCTGCTTTTTTGGCCATTTTTCCGCTTAGGGGTTTTTGGCACCCCGACTCTTCGGTGTTAATTTTTGGGCGCGCTGTGCCTCGTGTCTCCTATTTTTGGCACACGGAAGCCGCCCGCAGTCTCGGCCATTCTGATTCCCGCGGACGAACTTTTGCCCACGCCTACCACTCAAGGCTATAGCCCTCCCGCTTTTGGCCATTTTTCCGCTGGGGTTTTGGCACCCCGACCTTCGGTGTTAATTTTTGCGCGCTGTGCCTGCGTGTCTATTTTTGGCACACGGAAGCCGCCCGCAAAGTCTCGGCCATTCCGATTCCGCGGACGAACCTTTGCCCACGCCACCACCAAGGCTATAGCCCTCCTGCTTTTTTGGCCATTTTTCCGCTAGGGGTTTTGGCACCCCGACCTTCGGGTGCTAATTTTTAAGGCAAGCAGCCTGTGGCCTATTTTTGGTACACGGAGGCCACCCGCAAAGTCTCGGGCTATTCTGAGTCCGGCGGACGAACTCGCCCACGCCCACCAAGGCTATAGCCTCACCCGCTTTTGGCCATTTGGGGGTTTTGGCACCCAGACCTTCGGCGCTAATTTTTATAGCGCTGCAGTGCCTCGTGGCCTATTAATTGCACACGGAGGTCGCCTGCAAAGTCTGGCCATTCCGAGTCCGCGGACGAATCTCGCCCACGCCCCACTCAAGGCTATAGCTCACCCGCTTTTGGCCATTTGGGGGTTTTGGCACTCCGACCTTCGCGACTAATTTTTGTACGCGCTTTTCCGTGGCTCTATTTTTTTCACACAAAGGCCACCCGCAAAGTCTCGGCTATTCCGAGTCCGGCGGACGAACTTCACCCACGCCCCACCAAGGCTATAGCCTTCACCCGCTGGCCATTTTTCCGCTGGGGTTTTTGCACCCCGACATTCGGCACTAATTTTTGTGGCAGGGCTGTGACCGTGTCCTACTTTTTGGCACACGGAGGCCGCCTTCAAAGTCTCGGCCATTCCGAGTCCGGCGGACGAATCTCGCCCACGCCCAACCAAGGCTATAGCCCACCCGTTTTGGCCATTTGGGGGTCTTGGCACCCCGACATTCGGGCACTAATTTTTGTGCGCGGCTGTGCCCGTGGCCTATTTTTGGCACACGGAGGCCGTCCGCAAAGTCTCGGGCCATTCCGAGTTCGTCGGACGAACTTCGCCCACGCGCCCCACCAAGGTTATAGCCCACCCGTTTTTTGGCCATTTGGGGGGTTTTGGCACCCCGACCTTCGGTTGCTAATTTTTGGGTGCGGCTGTGCCCGTGGCCTATTTTTGGCACACGGAGGCCACCTCGCAAAGTCTCGGCTATTCCGAGTCCGCGGACGAACTCTCGCCCACGCCCTACCAAGGCTATAGCCCACCCGCTTTTGCCATTTGGGAGGTTTTGGCACCCCGACCTTCGGCGCCAATTTTTGACGCGCTGTGCCTGTGGTATTTTTGGCACACGGAGGCCGCCTCCCAAAGTCTCGGGGCCATTCCGAGTCCGGGATCGAATCTCGCCCACGCCCACCAAGGCTATAGCCCACCCGCTTTTGGCCATTTTTCCGCTGGGGTTTTGGCACCCCGACCTTCGGTTCTAATTTTTGGCGCGGCTGTGCCTGCGGCTTTTTGGCACACGGAAGTCGCCCGCAAAGTCTCGGGCCATTCCGAGTCCGGGCGGATTTGGTCTCGCCACGCCCTACGAAGGCAACAGCCACCCAAGCTTTTGGCCATTTGGAGGGTTTTGGCACCCCGACGTTCGGGAGCTAATTTTGGCTGCGGCTGTTCCCGTGTGGCCTATTTTTGGCACACGGAGGCTGCCCGCAAAGTCTCGCCATTCCGAGTCCGCGGACGATCCGCCCCACGCACCCTACTCAAGGCTATAGCCCACCCGCTTTTGGCCATTTGGGGTTTTGGCACCCAGACCTTCGGGCGCTATTTTTTGACGCGGCTGTGCCTGCGGGCCTATTTTTGGCACATGGAGGCCGCCTGCAAAGTCTCGGGCTATTCTGAGTCCGGACGAACTTCGCCCACGCCCACCAAGGCTATAGCTCACCTGCTTTTTTGGCCCTTTGGGGGTTTTGGCACCCTGACCTTCGGCACTAATACTTTTTTGTCGCGGCTGTGCCCGTGGTCTATTTTTGGCACATGGAGGACGCCTGCAAAGTCTCTGCCATTCCTGAGTCCGGCGGACGAATCTCGCCACGCCTACCAAGGCTATAGCTCACCTGCTTGGGCTATTTGGGGTTTTGGCACCCTGACCTTCGGGAGCTAATTTTTGGGGGCGCGTACCTGTGGCCTATTTTTGGCACATGGAGGCCGCCCGCAGTCTCGGGCCATTCCGAGTCCGGGCGGACGAATCTCGCCCACGCCCCACCAAGCTATAGCCCACCTGCTTTTTGGCCATTTCGGGTTTTGGCACCCGACCTTCGGGACTAATTTTTGTACGCGCTTTGCCTGCGGGCCTATTTTTTTCACACGGAGGCCACCTGCAAAGTCTCGGCCATTCCGAGTCCGGACGGTCTCGCCACGCCTACTCAAGCTTCTATAGCCCACCCGCTTTTGGCCATTTGGGAGTTTTGGCACCCCGACCTTCGGGAGCTCTGGCGCTGCCACGCCCGTGGCCTATTTTTGGTACACGGAGGCCGCCCGCAAAGTCTCGCTATTCCGAGTTCGGGACGAATCTCGCCCACCAAGGCTATAGCCCACCCGCTTTTGGCCATTTGGGGGTTTTGGCACCCTGACCTTCGGGCGCTAATTTTGGGCGCGGGTGGCCTATTTTTTGACACACGGATGCCGCCCGCAAAGTCTCGGCTATTCCGAGTCCGCGGACGATCTCGCCCACGCCCTACCAAGGCTATAGCCCACCCGTTTTGGTCATTTGGGGGTTTTGGCACCCCCGACCTTCGGGGCTGATTTTTGGCGCGCTGTACCTGCGGGCCTATTATTGGCACACGGAGGCGCCCGCAGTCTCGGCTATTCCGAGTCCGGCGGACGAACTCCGCCACGCCCCACCAAGGCTATAGCCACCCGATTTTTGGCCATTTTTCCGCTTGGGGTTTTGGCACCCGACCTTCGGCGCGCTAATTTTGCTGGCTGTGCGTGGCCTATTTGACACACGGAGGCCGCCCGCAAAGTCTCGAGCCATTCCGAGTCCGCGGACGACTCGCCGGCCCCCACCAAGGCTATAGCCCACCCGCTTTTGGCCATTTGGGGTTTTGGCACCCTGACCTTCGGCGCTAATTTTGGGCGCGGCTGTGCCTGGGCCTATTTTTGACACACGGATGCCGCCCGCAGTCTCGGCTATTCCGAGTCCGCGGACGAATCTCGCCCACGCCCCACCAAGGCTATAGCCCACCCGCTTTTGGCCATTTGGGGCTTTGCACCCACCTTCGGGGCTGATTTTTGGCGCTGTACCTGTGGCCTATTTTTGGCACACGGAGGCGGCCCGCAAAGTCACGGGCTATTCCGAGTCCGGCGGACGAACTTCGCCCACGCCCCCCACCAAGGCTATAGCCCACCCGATTTTTGGCCCTTTTTCCGCTGGGGGGTTTTGGCACCCCGACCTTCGGGCGCTAATTTTTGGGCGCGGCTGTGCCCGTGGCAATATTTTTGGCACACGGAGGCCGCCCCCAACGTCTCGGGCCATTTCGAGTCCGGCGGACGAACTTCGCACCCGCCCCCCACCAAGGCTATAGCCCACCCGTTTTTTTGGCCATTTGGGGGGTTTTGGCAACCCGAACTTTGGGTGCTAATTTTGGGCTGCCAGCCTGTGGCCTATTTTTGGTATACGGAGGCTGCCTGCAGTCTCTAGCCATTCCGGAGTTCGCGGACGAACTCGCCTCCACCAAGGCTATAGCCCACCCGCTTTTGGCCATATTTCGGGGTTTTGGCACCTCGACCTTCGGTGCTAATTTTGGCACGGCTGTGCCCGTGGGCCTATTTTTGGCCCACCGAGGCCGCCGCAAAGTCTCGCCATTCCTAGTCCGGGCGGATTTAATCTCGCCCACGCCCCACCAAGGCTATAGCCCACCCGACTTTTCGCCATTTTTCCGCTTGGGGTTTGTGGCACCCCGACCTTCCGGTGCTAATTTTTGGCGCTGTGCCTGCGGGCCTATTTTTGGCACACGGAGGCCGCCTTCGCAGTCTCGCCATTCCGAACCGCGGACGACCTTCACCCACACCCCCCACGAGGGCTATAGCCCACCCGTTTTTTGGCCATTTGGGTGGTTTTGGCACCCCGACCTTCGGGCACTAATTTTTTGGCGCGGCTGTGCCTGTGGCCTATTTTTGGCACACGGAGGTCTCCCGCAAAGTCTCGGGCCATTCGGAGTCCGGCGGCCGAACTTCGCCCACGCCCCCCAGCAAGGCTATATCCGACCCGATCTTTGGCAATTTTTCCGCTGGGGGGTTTTGGCACCCCGACCTTCGGGCGCTAATTTTTGGGCGCGGCAATGCCCGTGGCAATATTTTTGGCACACGGAGGCCGCCTCCAACGTCTCGGGCCATTTCGAGTCCGCGACGAGCCAGACACGCCACCAAGGCTATAGCCCACCCGCTTGGCTATTTGGGGGTTTTGGCAACCCGAACTTTGGGTGCTAATTTTTGCACAAGGCTAAAGCCTGTGGGCCTGGCCCATTTTTGGCATACGGAGGCCGCCCCGAAAGTCTCTAGCTATTCGAGTTCAAGGACGAACTTCGCTTCCGCCCCACCAAGGCTATAGCCCACCCGTTTTTTGGCCATTTCTGGGGTGTTGGCACACCGGCCGTCGGGGGGTAATTTTGGGGCGCGGCTGTGCCCGTGGCCTATTTTTGGCCCACAGAGGCCGCCCGCAAAGTCTCGGGCCATTCCGAGTCCGGCGGATGAACTTCGCCCACGCCACCCACCATGGCTATAGCCCACCCGTTTTTTGGCCATTTGGGTGGTTTTGGCACCCCGACCTTCGGGCGCTAATTTTTTGGCGCGGCTGTGCCTGTGGCCTATTTTTGGCACACGGAGGCATCCCGCAAAGTTTCGTGCCATTCCTAGTCCAGCGGATGAACTTCGCCCACGCCCCCCACCAAGGCTATAGCCCACCCGATTTTTGGCCATTTTTCCGCAGGGGGTTTAGCACCCCGACCTTCGGGCGCTAATTTTTGGGCGCGGCGGTGCCCGTGGCCTATTTTTGGTACACAGAGGCCGCCCGCAATGTCTCGGGCCATTCCGAGTCCGGCGGACGAACTTCGCCTCGCTTCTACTCAAGGCTAAAGCCCACCCGATTTTTGGCCATATTTCCGCTTGGGGTTTTGGCACCCCGACTCGGCGCTAATTTTAAGACGCGGTGCCCGTGGGTATTTTTGGCACACGGAGGCCGACCGAAATGTCTCGGCCATTCCGAGTCCGGTGATCTAACTCACCTACACGCCCAATTAAGGCTATAGCCCACCCATTTTTGGCCATTTGGGTGGTTTTGCACCTCACCTTCGGGCGCTAATTTTTACGCTGTGCCTGTGGCCTATTTTTGGCACACGGAGGCATCCCGCAAAGTTTCGTGCCATTCCTAGTCCAGTGGATGAACTTCGCCCACGCCCCCCACCAAGGCTATAGCCCACCCGATTTTTGGCCATTTTACCGCAGGGGGTATAGCACCCCGACCTTCGGGCGCTAATTTTTGGGCGTGTGCCCGTGGCCTATTTTTGGCACACAGAGGCCCCGCAATGTCTCGGCTATTCCGAAGTTCGGGCGGACGAATCTCGCCTCGCCCCACCAAGGCTATAGCCCACCCGCTTTTGGCCATTTCGGGGTTTTGGCACCCCGCCCTTCGGGTGCTACTTTTTGGTCACGGCTGTTCCCGTTGGCTATTTTGCGCCCACCGAGGCCGCTCGCAAAGTCTCGTGCCATTCCTAGTCCGGCGGACGAACTTCGCCCACGCCCCCCACCAAGGCTATAGCCCACCCGATTTTAGGCCATTTTTCCGCTGGGGTTTTGGCACCACCTTCGGGTGCTAATTTTTGGCGCGCATGCCTGTGGCCTATTTGCACATGGAGGCCGCCCGCAAAGTCTCGTGCATTCCTAGTCCGCGACGACCTTGCCCACGCCCACCAAGGCTATAGCCCACCCGTTTTTTGGCCATTTGGGGGGTTTTGGCACCCTGCCCTTCGGGCGCTAATTAATGGGCGCAGCTGTGCCCGTGGCCTATTTTTGGCACACGGAGGCCGCCCGCAATGTCTCGGGCCATTCCGAGTCCGGCGGATGAACTTCGCCCACGCCCCCCACCAATGCTATAGCCCACCCGATTTTTGGCCATTTTTCCGCTGGGGGGTTTTGGCACGCCGACCTTCGGGCGCTAATTTTTATGCGCGGCTGTGCCCGTGGCCTATTTTTGGCACACGGAGGCCGCCCGCAAAGTCTCGGGCCATTCCGAGTCCGGCGGACGAACTTCACCCACACGCCCCACCAAGGCTATAGCCCACCCATTTTTTGGCCATTTGGGTGGTTTTGGCACCCCGACCTTCGGGCGCTAATTTTTTGGCGCGGCTGTGCCTGTGGCCTATTTTTGGCACACGGAGGCATCCCGCAAAGTTTCGTGCCATTCCTAGTCCAGTGGATGAACTTCGCCCACGCCCCCCACCAAGGCTATAGCCCACCCGATTTTTGGCCATTTTTCCGCAGGGGGTTTAGCACCCCGACCTTCGGGCGCTAATTTTTGGGCGCGTGTGCCCGTGGGCCTATTTTTGGCACACACAGAGGCCGGCCCGCAATGTCTCGGCCATTCCGAGTCCGGGCGGACGAATCTCGCCCCACGCCCCACCAAGGCTAAAGCCCACCCGATTTTTGGCCATAATTACGCTGGGGGTTTTGGCACCTGACCTTCGGCGCTAATTTTTGGGCACGGCTGTGCCTGTGGCCAATTTTGGCACACGGAGGCTGCCCGCAGTCTCGGGCCATTCCGAAGTCCGCGACTTCCATCTCGCCCATGCTCCCACCAAGGCTATAGCCCACCCGCTTTTTGGTCATTTGGGGGTTTTGGCACTCCCGACCTTCGGGTGCTAATTTTTGGCGCTGTGCCTGTGGCCTATTTTTAGCACACGGAGGTCCCTTAAAGTCTCGGCCATTCCGAGACCGGGACTAACTTCTCCCACGCCCCACCAAGGCAATAGCCCACCCGCTTTTGGCCATTTTTCCGCTGGGGGTTTTGGCACCCCGACCTTCGGCGCTAATTTTTGGGCGGGCAGTGCCTGCGTGGCTCTTTTTGGCACACGGAGGCCGCCCCGCAATGTCTCGGCCATTCCGAGTCCGGGCGGACGAACTCCGCCACGCCCCACCAATGCGATAGCTCCACCCGATTTTTGGCCATTTTTCCGCTGGGGTTTTGGCACCCCGACCTTCGGGCGCTAATTTTGGCGCTGCCCGTGGTCTATTTTTGGTACACGGAGGCCGCCGCAAAGTCTCGGCCATTCCGAGTCCGGCGGATGAACTTCGCCCACGCCCCACCAAGGTTATAGCCCACCCGCTTTTGGTCATTTCATGGGTTTTGTACCCTGACCTTCGGGCGCTAATTTTTAAGTGACGATTCCTGTGGCCTATTTTTGGCACACGGAGGCCACCCGCAGTTTCGGGCCATTCCGAGTCCGCGGACGAATTCACCCACACCCCCACCAAGGCTATATCCCACACGTTTTTTGGACATTTGGGTGGTTTTGGCACCCCGACCTTCGGCGCTAATTTTTGTGCCTGTGGCCTATTTTTGGCACACGGAGGCCGCCCGCAAAGTCTCGGGCCATCTGAGTCCGCGGACGAATCTCGCCACGCCCACCAAGGCTATAGCCCACCCGATTTGCCATTTTTCTGCTGGGGGCTTTGGCACCCCGACCTCGGGCACTAATTTTTGGGCACGGCATGCCCGTGGCTTATTTTTGTCACACGGAGGCCGCCTCCAAAGTCTCGGCTATTCCCAGTCCGCGGACAAATCTCGCCCACGCCCCACTCAAGGCTATTTTGGCACCCGCTTTTGGCCATTTTTCCGCTGGGTGGTTTGGCACCCTGACCTTCGGGCGCTAATTTTTAAGCGCACTTATTCCCGTGGCCTATTTTTGGCACACGGAGGCTGCCCGCAGTCTCGGCCATTCCGAGTCCGCGGATGAACTCCCCCGCCACGCCCCACCAAGGCTATAGCCCACCCGCTTTTGGCCATTTGGGGGATTTTGGCATCCCGACCTTCGGGTGCTAATTTATGGCATGTGCCCGTGGCCTATTTTTTGCACACACGGAGGCCGACCGCAAAGTCTCGCTCCATTCCTAGGCCGGGCGGATCGAACTTTGCCCACGCCCACCAAGGCTATAGCCCACCCGCTTTTGGCCATTTGGGGGTTTTGGCACTCCCGACCTTCGGGCGCTAATTTTTGGGCGCGGCTGGCCTGGCTCATTTTTTGTCACACGGAGGCCGCCCGCAAAGTCTCGGCCCATTCCGAGTCCGGCGGGCGAATCTCGCCCACGCCCACCAAGGCTATAGCCCACCTGCTTTTGGCCATTTGGGGTTTTGGCACCACCTTCGGGCGCCAATTTTTGATGCGGCTGCGCCTGCGTGGCCTATTTTTGGCACACGGATGTCGCCCCCAAAGTCTCGGGCTATTCCCGAGTCTGGCGGACGAACTCGCCACGCCCTACCAAGGCTATAGCCCACCCGATTTTTGGCCATTTTTCCGCTGGGGTTTTGGCACTCGACCTTCGGCGCTAATTTTTAGGCGCGGCTGTGCCAATGGCCTATTTTTGCACACGGAGGCCGCCAAAAGTCTCGGCTATTCCGAGTCCGCGGATTTGAATCTCGCCACGCCTACCAAGGCTATAGCCCACCTTATTTGGCCATTTGGGGTTTTGGCACCCTGACCTTCGGGTGCTAATTTTGGGCGCGCTTGTCTCGTGGCCTATTTTTGGCACACGGAGGCCGCCCCGCAAAGCCTTATTCCTAGTCCTGCGGACGAATCTCGCCACGCCACCAAGGCTATAGCCCACCCGCTTGGCCATTTGGGGGTTTTGCACCCCGACCTTCTAATTTTTGGCTGTGCCCGTGGCCTATTTTTGGCACACGGAGGCTGACCGCAGTCTCGCTCCATTCCTAGGCCGGGCGGACGAATCTCTTGCCCACGCCCCACCAAGGCTATAGCCCACCTGCTTTTTGGCCATTTGGGGGTTTTGCACCCGCCTTCGGCGCTAATTTTGGGCGCAGCTGTGCCCGTGGGCCTATTTTTGGTACACGGAGGCCGACCGCAATGTCTCGCCATTCCGAGTCCGCGGACAAATCTCGCCCACGCCCACCAAGGCTATAGCCCACTCGCTTTTGGTCATTTTGGGGTTTTGGCACCCGACCTTCGGGTGCTAATTTTGGGCGCGGCTGTGCCTGGGCCTATTTTTGGCACACGGAGGCCACCCGTGAAAGTCTCGCCATTCCGAGTCCGCGGACGAATCTCGCCACGCCCTGTGCCTATAGCCCACCCGATTTTTGGCCATTTTTCCGCTGGGGTTTTGGCACCCCGACCTTCGGGCGCCAATTTTTGCGGCTTGGCTCCGTGGCCTATTTTTTGCACACGGAGGCTGCCCGCAGTCTCGGCCATTCCGAGTCCGCGACGAACTTCTCCCACGCCCCACCAAGGCTATAGCCCATCCGCTTTTGGCCATTCGGGGGTTTTGGCACCTGACCTTCGGGCACTAATTTTGCGCGGCTGTGCCTGCGGCCTATTTTTGTCACACGGAGGCTCCCGCAATGTCTGGGCCCATTCCGAGTCCGCGGGCGAATCTCGCCCACGCCCACCAAGGCTATAGCCCACCCGCTTTTTCGCCATTTTGGGGTTTTGGCACCCCGACCTTCGGCGCTACTTTGATGCGGTGCGCCGTGGGCCTATTTTTGGCACACGGATGCCGCCCCAAAGTCTCGGCTATTCCGAGTCTGGCGGACGAACTCGCCCACGCCCACCAAGGCTATAGCCCACCCGATTTTTGGCCATTTTTCCGCTGGGGGTTTTGGCACCGACTTTCGAGCTAATTTTTAGGCGCGGCTGTGCTAATGGCCTCATTTTTGGCACACGGAGGCCGCCAAAAAGTCTCGCCATTCCAGTCCGCGGATCTCGCCCCACGCCCCACTCAAGGCTATAGCCCACCTGTATTTGGCCATTTGGGGTTTTTGCACTCCGACTGGTGCTAATTTTTGGGCGCGGCTTTGCCCGTGGCCTATTTTTTGGTACATGGAGGCCGGTCCAGCATTCCTAGTCCTGCGGACGAACTTCGCCACGCCCCACCAAGGCTATAGCCACCCGCTTTTGGCAATTTGGGGGTTTTGCACCCCGACCTTCGGGCGCTAATTTCGGCGCTGCTGTGCCTCGGGCCTATTTTTGGCACATGGAGGCAGCCCGCAGTTTCATGCCATTCCTAGTCCGCGGACGAATCTCGCCATGCCCCCACCAAGGCTATAGCCCACCCGATTTTGGCCATTTTGCGCAGGGGATTTGGCACCCCAAACTTCGGTGTTAATTTTGGGCACGGCTGTGCCTGTGGCCTATTTTTGAACACGGAGGCCGCCCGCAGTCTCGGCTATTCCGAGTCCGCGGACAAACATCGCCACGCCCCACAAAGGCTATCCCCACCCGCTTGGCCATTTGGGGTTTTTGCACCCCAAACTTCGGGTGCACTTTTTGGCGCGGCTGTGCCTGTGGCCTATTTTTGGCACACGGAGGCCGCCCGCAAAGTCTCGGGCCATTCCAGTCCGCGGATGAATCCCGCCCACGCCTCACCAAGGCTATAGCCCACCCGCTTTTTGGCCATTTGGGGTTTTGCACCCCGACCTTCGGCGCTAATTTGGCGCTGCAGTGTCCGTGGCCTATTTGGCACACGGAGGCTGCCCGCAAAGTCTCAGGCCATTCCGAGTCCGCGGACGAACTCGCACACGCCCACCAAGGCTATAGCCCACCCGATTTTTGGCCAATTTTCCGCTGGGGTTTTGGCACCCACCTTCGGCGCTAATTTTGGGCTTGGCTATGCCTGTGGCCTATTTTTGAAACACTGAGGCAGCCCCCAAAGTCTCGGCCATTCCAGTCCGGCGACTTCGCCCCACGCCCACCAAGGCTATAGCCCACCCATTTTTTGCCATTTGGGGTTTTGGCACCCCGACTCTGGCGCTGTGCCCGTGGCCTATTTTTGGCACACGGAGGCCGCCCGCAGAAGTCTCGCCATTCCAGTCCGGGCGGACGAACTCGCCCCACGCCCACCAAGGCTATAGCCCACCCGATTTTGGCAATTTTTCCGCTGGGGTTTTGGCACCCCGACCTTCGGCGCTAATTTTTGGGCGCAAGCTATGCCTCGTGGCCTATTTTTGGCATACGGAGGCCGCCCCCAAAGTCTCAGGCCATTACGAGTCCGGCGGACGAACTTCACCCACGCCCCCCACCAAGGCTATAGCCCACCCGTTTTTTGGCCATTTGGGGTTTTGGCACCCGACCATCGGGTGCTAATTTTTGGGTGCGGCTATGCCTGCGTGGCCTATTTTTGGTACACGGAGGCCGCCCACAAAGTCTCTGGCTATTCCGAGTCCGCGGACGAATCTCGCCCACGCCCACAAGGGCTATAGCCCACCCGCTTTTGGCCATTTGGGGTTTTGAACGCGACCTTCGCCGCTACTTTTGGGTGCGGCTGTGCCCATGGCCTATTTTTGGCACACGGAGGCTGCCCGCAAAGTCTCGGCCATTCTAGTCCGGCGGACGAATCTCGCCCACGCCCGCCAAGGCTATAGCCCACCTGCTTTTGGCCATTTGGGGGTTTTTGCACCCGACCACTAATTTTGGGCGCGGCTGTGCCTGTGGGCCTATTTTTGGAACACGGAGGCCGCATGCAAAGTCTCGGCCATTCTGAGTCCGCGGACGAATCTCGCCCCACGCCCCACTCAAGGCTATAGCCCACCCGCTTTTGGCCATTTGGGGGTTTTGGCACCCCAACCTTCGGGCGCTAATTGTTGGGCTGCCATGCCCGTGGCATATTTTTGGCACACGGAGGCCGCCCGCAAAGTCTCGGGCCATCTCCAAGTCCGGCGGACGAATCTCGCCCACGCCCACCAAGGCTATAGCCCACCCGCTTTTGGGGTTTTGGCACCCCGACCTCGGGCGCTAATTTGGGCGCGGTGTGGCTATGACTCATTTTTTGGGCGCGGCTGTGCCCATTGCCTGTATTTGCCACACGCAGGCCGCCCCGCAAAGTCTCGACTATTCCGAGTCCGGCGGGACGAATCCGCCACGCCTCACTCAAGGCTATAGCCTACCCATTTTTGGCCATTTGGGGTTTTGGCACTCGACCTCAGGCGCGGCTGTGCCTGGCCTATTTTTACAGGAGGCCGCCCAAAGTCTTGGGCCATTCCGAGTCAGGCGGATGAAATTTCGCCCACGCCCCCCACCAAGGCAATAGCCCACCCGATTTTTGGCCATTTGGGGAGTTTTGGAACGCCGACCTTCGGTCGCTAATTTTTGGGTGCGGCTGTGCCCATGGCCTATATTTGGCACACGGAGGCTGCCCGCAAAGTCTCGGGCCATTCCTAGTCCGGCGGATTTGTCTCGCCACGCCCGCCAAGGCTATAGCCCACCCGTTTTTTGGCCATTTGGGGTGTTTTTGGAACCCGACCTTCGGGCTCTAATTTTTGGGCGCGGCTGTGCCCGTGGCCTATTTTTGGAACACGGAGGCCGCATGCAAAGTCTCGGGCCATTCCGAGTCCGCGGACGAATCTCGCCCACGCCCACACAGGCTATAGCCCACCCGCTTTTTGGCCATTTGGGGGTTTTGGCACCCCTACCTTCGGGCGCTAATTGTTGGGCGCAGCTATGCCCGTGGCATATTTTTTTGGCACACGGAGGCCGCCCGCAAAGTCTCGCCATTCCAAGTCCGCGGACGAATCTCGCCCACGCCCACCAAGGCTATAGCCCACCTGCTTGGGGTTTTGGCACCCCGACCTTCGGGCGCTAATTTTTGGGCGCTGGTGTGGCCATGACTCTACTTTTGGGCGCGGCTGTGCCCATTGCCTGTTTTTGGCACACGGAGGCCGCCTCGCAAAGTCTCGGGCCATTCCGAGTCCGCGGACGAACTTAGCCTATGCCCCCACCAAGGCTATAGCCCACCCGATGGCCAATTTTCCGCTGGGGTTTTGGCACCCACCTTCGGGCGCCAATTTTTGGCTTGGCTATGCCTGTGGCCTATTTTTGAAACACTGAGGCAGCCCCCCAAAGTCTCGATTCCGAGTCCGCGGACGAACTCGCCCACGCCCCACCAAGGCTATAGCCCACCCATTTTTTGGCCATTTGGGGTTTTGCACCTCGACCTTCGGGCGCGGCTGTGCCTGGGTGGCCTATTTTTGACACACGGAGGCCGCCCCGCAGTCTCGGCCATTCCCGAGTCCAGCGGACGAACTCGCCCACGCCCACCAAGGCTATAGCCCACCCGATTTGGCCATTTTTCCACTGGGGGTTTTGGCACCCCGACCTTCGAGCTAATTTTTGGGCGCGCTATGTCCATGGCCTATTTTTGGCACACGGAGGCTGCGCCAAAGTCTCGGCCATTCCGAGTCCGGGACGAATCTCGCCCACGCCCACAAGGGCTATAGCCCACCCGCTTTTGGCCATTTGGGGTTTGGAACGCTGACCTTCGGGTCACTAATTTTTGGGTGCGGCTGAGCCCATGGCCTATTTTTGGTACACGGAGGCACGCCGCAAAGTCTCGGGCTATTCTTAGTCCGGGCGGACGATCTCGCCACGCCCGCCAAGGCTATAGCCCACCCGCTTTTGGCCATTTGGGGGTTTTTGCAGCCCGACCTTCGGGCGCTAATTTTGGGCGCTGCAGCCTGTGGCCTATTTTTGGAACTGAGGCCGCATGCAAAGTCTCGGGCCATTCCGAGTCCATGGACGGGACTCGCCCACGCCCCACCAAGGCTATAGCCCACCCGCTTTTGGGCCATTTTTTGGCACCACCTTCGGGTGCCAATTTTAGGTGTGGCTGTGCCCGTGGCCTATTTTTGGCACATGGAGGGCGCCCGCAGTCTCGGCCATTCCGAGTCAGGCGGATGAAATTTCGCCCACGCCCCCCAACAAGGCAATAGCCCACCCGCTTTTTGGCCATTTTTCCGCTGGGGGGTTTTGGCACCCCGACCTTCGAGCTAATTTTTGGGCGCGGCTGTGTCCGTGGCCTTGTTTTGGCACACCGAGGCTGCCCGAAAGTCTCGGCCATTCCGAGTCCGCGGACGAACTCGCCACACCCCCACCAAGGCTATAGCCCACCCGATATTTTGCCAGTATTCCACTGGGGGGAAATGGTAACCCGACCATCTGGAGAGAATTTTTTGGTGCGGCTATGTCAAAGGCCTATATTTGGCACACGGAGGCAGCGCCTAAAGTCTCGGGCTATTCCGAGTCCGGGCGGACGAATCCTCGCCCACGCCCTACCATTGCTATAGCCCACCCGTTTTTTGGCCCTTTGTGGAGTTTTGGCACCCCGCCCTTCGGGTGCTAATTTTTGGACGCGGCTGTGCCCGTGGCCTATTTTTGGCCAACGGAGGCTGCCCACAAAGTCTCGTACATTCCGAGTCCGGCGGACGAATCTTCGCCCACGCCCTACCAAGGCTATCGCCCACCCGATGGCCATTTTTCCGCAGGGGGTTTATGCACCCGACCTTCGGGCGCTAATTTTTGGGCGCATATGCCCGTGGCCTATTTTTGGCACGCGGAGGCCGCCAAGGTCTCGGCCATTCCGAGTTCGGCGGACGAATCCGCCCCACGCCCCCAAGGCTATAGCCCACCCGATTTTTGGCAATTTTTCCGCTGGGGGTTTTGCACCCTGACCTTCGGCGCTAATTTTTGCGCTGCCATGCCTGTGGGCCTATTTTTGGCACCCGGAGGCCGCCCCCAAAGTCTCTGGCCATTACGAGTCCGGCGGACGAACTTCACCCACGCCCCCCACCAAGGCTAAAACCCACCCGTTTTTGGCCATTTGGGGGGTTTTGGCACCCCGACCATCGTGTGCTAATTTTTGGGTGTGGCTATGCCCGTGGCCTATTTTTGGTACACGGAGGCCGCATGCAAAGTCTCGGGCCATTCCGAGTCCGGGGACGAATCTCGCCATCACGCCTACAAGGGCTATAGCCCACCCGCTTTTGGCCATTTGGGGGTTTGAACGCGACTTCGGGTCGCTAATTTTTGGGTGCGCTGAGCCCATGGCCTATTTTTGGCACACGGAGGCCGCCCGCAAAGTCTCGGCCATTCTAGTCCGCGGACGAATCTCGCCACGCCCGCCAAGGCTATAGCCCACCCGCTTGGCTATTTGGGGGTTTTTGCACTCACCTTTGCGCCACTTTTGGGCGCTGTGCCCGTGGCATTTTTGAACTCGGAGGCCGCATGCAAAGTCTCGGCCATTCCGAGTCCGCGGACGAACTCGCCACGCCCACCAAGGCTATAGCCCACCCGCTTTTGGCCATTTGGGGTTTTGACACCCTGACCTTCGGGTGCCAATTTAGGGTGTGGCTGTGCCCGTGGCCTATTTTTGGCACATGGAGGGCGCCCGCAGTCTCGGCCATTCCGAGTCCGCGGACGAATCCGCCTCACACTCCCCACCAAGGCTATAGCCCACCCGATTTTTTGCCATTTTTCCACTGGGGTTTTTGGTACCCACCTTCGAGCTAATTTTTGGGTGCGGCTATGTCCATGGCCTATTTTTGCACACGGAGGCCGCGCCAAAGTCTCGGGCCATTCCGAGTCCGCGGACGAACTCGCCCACGCCCACCACCATGGCTATAGCCCACCCGCTTTTGGCCATTTGGGAGTTTTGGCACCCCGACCTTCGGGTGCTAATTTTGACGCTGGCTGTGCCTGCGGCCTATTTTTGGCCAACGGAGGCTGCCCACAAAGTCTCGGGCCAATCCGAGTCCGGCGGACGAACTTCGCCCACGCCCCCCACCAAGGCTATTGCCCACCCGATTTTTGGCCATTTTTCCGCAGGGGGTTTATGCACCCCGACCTTCGGGCGCTAATTTTGGGCGCGCTATGCCTGCGGGCATTTTTGGCACGTGAGGCCGCCCAAGGTCTCGGCCATTCCGAGTCCGCGGACGAACTCTCGCCCACGCCCTCCCCAAGGCTATAGCCCACCCGATTTTTGGCAATTTTTCCGCTTGGGGTTTTGGCACTCCACTCGGGCGCCACTTTTGGCGCGCCATGCCCGTGTCCTATTTTTGGCACACGGAGGCCGCCCCCAAAGTCTCAGGCTATTACGAGTCCGGCGGACAAATCTCGCCACGCCCCACGTGGCTATAGACCACCCATTTTTGGCCATTTGGGGTTTTGGCACCCCGACCATCGGGTGCTAATTTTTGGGCGCAAGCTGTGCCTGGGCTCATTTTTTGCACACGGAGGCCGCCCGTAAAGTCTCGGGCCATTCCGAGTCCTACGGGACGAACTCGCCCACGCCCCCCACCATGGCTATAGCCCAACCGATTTTTGGCCATTTTTCCGCTTGGGGGTTTATGCACTCACTGGCGCCATTGGGCACGGCTATGCCGTGGCCTATTTGCACACGGAGGCCGCCTCGCAGTCTCGGCTATTCCCGAGTCCGCGGATGAACTTCGCCACGCCCCAACCAAGGCTATAGCCCACCCGACGGCCATTTTTCCGCTGGTGTTTTGGCACCACGACCTTCGGGCGCCACTTTTTGGGCGCGCTGTGCCTGTGGCCTAGTTTTGGCACACGGAGGCTGCCCAGAAGTCTCGGCCACTGAGTCCGCGGACGAACTCGCCACGCCACCACCAAGGCTATAGCCCACCCGCTTTGGCCATTTGGGGGTTTTGGCCTCGACCTGGGTGCTAATTTTTGGGCACGGCGATTCTCCGTGGCCTCATTTTTGCACACGGAGGCCACCCGCAAAGTTTCGGCATTCCGAGTCCGCGGACGAACTCTCACCCACACCCCCACTCAAGGCTATAGCCCACCCGGTCTTTGGCCATTTGGGGGGTTTTGTGACCCCGACCTTCGGGCGCTAATTTTTATGCGCGGCTGTGCCCGTGGCCTATTTTTGGCACACGGAGGCCGCCAGCAAAGTCTCGGCCATTCGAGTCCGGCGGACGAATCCGCCCACGCCCCCACCAAGGCTATAGCCCACCCGATTTTGGCCATTTTTCCGCTGGGGTTTTGGTACCTGGGACCATCGGGCGCTACTTTTTGGCGCTGCTGTGCCTGTGGCCTATTTTTGGCACACGGAGGCCGCGAAAGTCTCGGCCATTCCAGTCCGCGGATGAATCTCGCCACACGCCCCACTCAACGCTATAGCCTACCCGCTTTTTGGCCATTTTTCCGCTGGGGTTTTGGCACCCCGACCTTCGGGCACTTTTTGGGCGCGCTTGGCTCTTGCCTATTTTTTACACACGGAGGCCGCCCCGCAGTCTCGGGCTGCCCGAGTCCGCGGACGAACTTCTCCCACGCCCCACCAAGGCTATAGCCCATCCGCTTTTGGCCATTTGGGGGTTTTGGCACCCCGACCTTCGGCGCTAATTTTTGGGCGCGCTGTGCCCGTGGCCTATTTTTGTCACACGGAGGCCGCCCGCAGTCTCGGCCCATTCCGAGTCCGCGGGCGAATCTCGCCACGCCCACCAAGGCTATAGCCCACCTGCTTGGCCAATTGGGGTTTTGGCACCCCGACCTTCGGGCGCTAATTTTTTGATTCGGCTGCGCCCGTGGCCTATTTTTGGCACACGGATGCCGCCCCAAAGTCTCGGCTATTCCGAGTCTGGCGGACGAATCTCGCCCACGCCCACTCAAGGCTATAGCCCACCCGATTTTTGGCCATTTTTCCGCTGGGGTTTTGGCACTCGACCTTCGGGCGCTAATTTTTAGGCGCGGCTGTGCCAATGGCCTCATTTTTGGCACACGGAGGCCGCCCAAAGTCTCGGGCCATTCCGAGTCCGCGGATTTCGCCCACGCCCCACTCAAGGCTATAGCCCACCCATATTTTCGGCCATTTGGGGTTTTGGCACCCCGACCTTCGGGTGCTAATTTTTGGCGCTTGTTCCGTGGCCTATTTTTGGCACACGGAGGCCGCCCGCAGTTTCGTGCATTCCTAGTCCTGCGGATGAACTTCGCCACGCCCCACCAAGGCTATAGCCCACCCGCTTTTTCGCCATTTGGGGGTTTTGGCACCCCGACCTTCGGGTGCCACTTTTTAAGGTGGGGCTGTGCCCGTGGCCTATTTTTGGCACACGGAGGCTGACCGCAAAGTCTCGCTCCATTCCTAGGCCGGGCGGACGAACCTTGCCCACGCCCACCAAGGCTATAGCCCACCCGCTTTTTGGCCATTTGGGGGTTTTGCACCCGCCCTTCGGCGCTAATTTGGGGCGCAGCTGTGCCTGCGGCCTCATTTTTGTTCACGGAGGCCGACCGCAATGTCTCGGCCATTCCGAGTCCGCGGACAAACTTCGCCTACGCCCACCAAGGCTATAGCCCACTGCTTTTTTGGGTCATTTGGGGTTTGGCACCCGACTTCGGTGCGAATTTTTGGGCGCGGCTGTGCCCGGGGCCAATTTTTTTACACGGAGGCCACCCGTAGTCTCGTGCTTATTCCGAGTCCGCGGACGAATCTCGCCCACGCCCTGTGCCTATAGCCCACCTGATGGCCATTTTTCCGCTGGGGTTTTGGCACCACGACCTTCGGCGCCATTTTCGCGGCTTGCCCGTGGGCCCACTTCTTGCACACGGAGGCTGCCCGCAAAGTCTGGCCATTCCGAGTCCGCGGACGAACTTCCTCCCACGCCCCACCAAGGCTATAGCCCATCCGCTTTTGGCCATTTGGGGTTTTGGCACCCTGACCTACGGGCGCTAATTTGGGCGCGGCTGTGCCTGTGGCCTATTTTTGTCGCAGACGGAGGCCGCCCGCAATGTCTCGGCCCATTCGAGTCCGCGGGCGAATCTCGCCCCACGCCCCACTCAAGGCTATAGCCCACCTGCTTTTTGGCCATTTGGGGGTTTTGGCACCCCGACCTTCGGGCTCTAATTTTTTTGATGCGGCTGCGCCTGGGGCCTATTTTTGGCACACGGATGCCGCCCCCAAAGTCTCGGCTATTCCGAGTCTGGCGGACGAACTCTCGCCACGCCTACCAAGGCTATAGCCCACCCGATTTTTGGCCATTTTTCCGCTTGGGGTTTTGGCACCCCGACCTTCGAGCTAATTTTTAGGCGCGCTGTGCCAATGGCCTATTTTTACACGGAGGTCAGCCCAAAAGTATCGGGCCATTCTGAGTCCGCGGACGAATCTCGCCACGCCCACCAAGGCTATAGCCCAATTTCCCGTTATTTGGCCATTTGGGGGTTTTTGCGCCCGACCTTCGGTGCTAATTTTTGGCGCGGCTTGCCCGTGGCCTATTTTTGGCACATGGAGGCCGTCCGCAGTTTCAGTGTTATTCCTAGTCCTGCGGACGAACTCGCCACGCCCCACCAAGGCTATAGCCCACCCGCTTTTGGCAATTGGGGGTTTTGGCACCCTGACCTTCGGGCGCTAATTTTCGGCAAGGCTGTGCCCGTGGCCTATTTTTGGCATATGGAGGCAGCCCGCAGTTTCATGCCATTCCTAGTCCGCGGACGACTCGCCTATGCCCCCACTCAAGGCTATAGGCCACCCGATTTTTGGCCATTTTTGCAGGGGGATTTGGCACCCCAAACTTCGGTGCTAATTTTTGGGCACGGCTGTGCCTGTGGCTTATTTTTAACACGGAGGCCGCCTGCAGTCTCGGGCTATTCCGAGTCCGCGGACAAACATCGCCCACGCCCCACAAAGGCTATCCCCACCCGCTTTTGGGGTTTTGCACCCCAAACTACGGGTGCTAATTTTTGCGCGGCTCGTGGCTCATTTTTGGCACACGGAGGCCGCCTCTCGCAAAGTCTCGGGCCATTCCGAGTCCGGCGGATGAACTCGCCACGCCCCCACCAAGGCTATAGCCCACCCGATTTTTGGCCAATTTTCCGCTGGGGTTTGGCACCCTGACCTTCGGCTAATTTTTGGGCTTGGCTATGCCTGTGGCCTATTTTTAAACACTGAGGCAGCCCCAAAGTTCGGCCATTCTGAGTCCGGACGAACTCGCCCACGCCCTACCTCAAGGCTATAGCCCACCCATTTTTGGCCATTGGTGGGGTTTTGGCACCCCCGACTTTCGCGGCTGTGCCTGTGGCCTATTTTTGCACACGGAGGCCGGGCCCGCAAAGTCTCGGCCATTCCAGTCCGGGCGGACGAATCTCGCCCACGCCCCACCAAGGCTATAGCCCACCCGATTGGCTATTTTTCCGCTGGGGGTTTAGGCACCCCGACCTTCGGACACTCACTTTTTGGGCGCGCTATGCCTGCCTATTTTTTTGGCATACGGAGGCCGCCCCAAAGTCTCAGGCCATTACGAGTCCGCGGAAATCTCACCCACGCCTCACTCAAGGCTATAGCCCACCCGTCTCATGGCCACTTGGGGGGTTTTGGCACCCCGACCATCGGGAGCTAATTTTTGGGTGCGGCTATGCCCGTGGCCTATTTTTGGTACACGGAGGCCGCCCACAAAGTCTCTGGCCATTCCGAGTCCGGCGGACGAACTTCGCCCACGCCCCCCACAAGGGCTATAGCCCACCCGTTTTTTGGCCATTTGGGGGTTTTATGCACCCCGACCTTCGGCGCTAATTTTTGGGCGCTATGCCTGTGGCTATTTTGGGCACGCTGAGGCCGCCCCAAGGTCTCGGGCTATTCCGAGTCCGCGGACGACTCGCCCACGCCCTAAGGCTATAGCCCACCCGATGGCAATTTTTCCGCTGGGGGGTTTTGGCACCCCGACCTTCGGGCACTAATTTTGGGCGCTATGCCCGCGGGCCTATTTTTTTGGCACACGGAGGCCGCCCCCAAAGTCTCAGGCTATTACGAGTCCGGCGGACGAATCTCACCCACGCCTACTCAAGGCTAAAACCCACCCGCTTTTGGCCATTTGGGGTTTTGGCACCCCGACCATCGTGTGCTAATTTTTGGGTGTGGCTATGCCTGTGGGCCTATTTTTGGTACACGGAGGCCGCCCGCAGTCTCTGGCCATTCCGAGTCCGGGCGGACGACCTCGCCCCACGCCCTACAAGGCTATAGCCCACCCAAGTGGCCATTTGGGGTTTTGGAACGCCACCTTCGGGTCGCTAATTTTTGGTGCGGCTGAGCCCATGGCCTACTTTGCACACGGAGGCCGCCCGCAAAGTCTCGGGCTATTCCTAGTCCGCGGACGAATCTCGCCACGCCCGCCAAGGCTATAGCCCACCCGTTTTGGCCATTTGGGGGTTTTTGCACCCCGACCTTCGGCGCTAATTTTGGGCGCGGCTGTGCCTCGTGGCTATTTTTGGAACACGGAGGCCGCATGCAAAGTCTCGGCCATTCCGAGTCCGCGGGACGAATCTCGCCACGCCCACCAAGGCTATAGCCCACCCATTTTTGGCCATTTGGGGGTTTGGGCACCCCAACCTTCGGGCGCTAATTGTTGGGCTAAGCTTGCCTGATATTTTTGGCACACGGAGGCCGCCCGCAGAAGTCTCGGGCCATTCCGAGTCAGGCGGATGAAATTTCGCCGCCCCCGCCAAGGCAATAGCCCACCCGATTTTTGGCCATTTTTCCGCTTGGGGTTTTCTCACCCCGACTCTTCGAGCTAATTTTTGGGCGCGGCTGTGTCCGTGGCCTTGTTTTGGCACACCGAGGCTGCCCGCAAAGTCTCGGGCTATTCCGAGTCCGCGGACGAATCTCGCCACACTTCACCAAGGCTATAGCCCACCCGATTTTTTGCCATTTTTCCACTGGGGTTTTGGCACCCGACCTTCGCGACTTTGCTGCCATGCCTGGGCCTATTTTTGGCACACGGAGGCCGCCCCAAAGTCTCAGGCACATTACGAGTCCGCGGACAAACCGCACGCCCACGTGGCTATAGACCACCCATTTTGGCCATTTGGGGTTTGCACCCTGACCATCTGCTAATTTGGGCGCGGCTGTGCCCGTGGCCTATTTTTTGCACACGGAGGCCGCCTGCAGAGTCTCGGGCCATTCCGAGTCCTACGGACGAACTCGCCACGCCACCCACCATGGCTATAGCCCAACCGATTTTGGCCATTTTTCCGCTTGGGGTTTATGCACCCCGACCTTCAAGGGCGCATTTTGGGCACGGCTATGCCGTGGCCTATTTTTGTACACGGAGGCCGCCGCAGTCTCGGCCATTCCGAGTCCGCGGATGAATCCGCCACGCCTCAACCAAGGCTATAGCCCACCCGATGGCCATTTTTCCGCTGGGGTGTTTTGGCACCACCACCTTCGGGCGCTAATTTTAAGGCGCTGTGCCCGTGGCCTGTTTTGGCACACGGAGGCTGCCCGTAGTCTCGGCCAATTCCGAGTCCGCGGATTTAACTCGCCCACGCCACCACTAAGGCTATAGCCCACCCGCTTTTGGCCATTTGGGGTTTTGCCCCGACCTTCGGGTGCTAATTTTTGACGCGGCTGTGCCTGCGGCCTATTTTTGGCCCATGGAGGCCGCCCCGCAAAATCTCGTGCCATTCCGAGTTCTGGCGGACGAATCTCGCCACGCCCACCAAGGCTATCGCCCACCCGATTTTTGGCAATTTTTCGGCTGGGGTTTTGGCACCACGACCTTCGGCGCTAATTTTTGGGCACTGCTATGCCTGCTTCCTATTTTTGTACACGGAGGCCGCCCAAAGTCTCGGGCCATTCCAGTCCGCGGACGAACTCGCCACGCCCCACCAAGGCTATAGCCCACCCGATTTGGCAATTTTTCCGCTGGGGTTTTGGCACCCCCGACCTTCGGGCGCAATTTTTGGGCATGGCTATGCCCGTGGCCTATATTTGGCACACGGAGGCCGCCCCAAAGTCTCGGCTATTACAGTCCGGCGGATCAACTCGCCCACGCCCCACCAAGGCTATAGCCCACCCGATTTTTTGGCAATTTTTCCGCTGGGGGTTTTGGCACCCCGACTTCGGCGCTAATTTTTGGCTTGGCCATGCCGTGGCGGGTCTATTTTTGAAACACGGAGGCTGCCCCAAAGTCTCGGACTATTCCAGTCCGCGGACTAACTCGCCCACGCCCCACCAAGGCTATAGCCCACCCATTTTTGCCCATTTGGGATTTTGGCACCCCGACCTTCGGCGCGGCTGTGCCTGTGGCCTATTTTTGGCACACGGAGGCCGCCCGCAGTCTCGGGCCATTCCGAGTCCGGGCGACAAACTTCGCCCACGCCCCACCAAGGCTATAGCCCACCCGATTTTTTGCCATTTTTCTGCTGGGGGTTTAGGCACCACCTTCGACACTAATTTTTGGGCGCGCCATGCCCGTGGCCTATTTTTGCACACGGAGGCCACCCGCAAAGTCTCGGCCATTCCGAGTCCGCGGATGAAATTTCGCCCCACGCCCTGTACTCAAGGCTATAGCCCACCCGATTTTTGGCCATTTTTCCGCTGGGGTTTTGTCACCTGACCTTCGGGCGCTAATTTTTCAGCTGTGTCGGGTGGCCTAGTTTTGGCACACCGAGGCTGCCCGCAAAGTCTCGGGCCATTCTGAGTCCGACGGACGAACTTCGCCCACGCCCCCCACCAAGGCTATAGCCCACCCAATTTTTGGCCATTTTTCCACTGGGGGGTTTTGGCACCCCGACCTTCGGGAGCTAATTTTTGGGCACTGTGCCTGCCTATTTTTGGCCCATGGAGGCCGCCCCAAAATCTCGCATTCCGAGTCCCAAAGGGACGAACTCTCGCCCACGCCCACCAAGGCTATCGCCCACCCGATTTTTGGCCATTTTTCCGCTGGGGTTTTGGCACCCCGACTTTCTGGCGCTAATTTTAAGGCGCGCTATGCCTGTGGCCTATTTGGCACACGGAGGCCGCCCCAAAGTCTCGGGCCATTCCGAGTCCGGGCGGACGAACTTCGCCACGCCCTACCAAGGCTATAGCCCACCCGATTTTTGGCAATTTTTCCGCTGGGGTTTTGGCACCCCGACTTCGGGCGCTAATTTTGGCGCTATGCCCATGCCCTATTTTTGGCACACGATGAGGCCGCCCCAAAGTCTCGGCACATTACGAGTCCGCGGACGAATCTCGCCACGCCCGCCACCAAGCTATAGCCACCCGCTTTTGGCCATATGGGGGGTTTTGGCACCCCGACCATCGGGTGCTAATTTTTGGGCGCGGCTGTGCCCGTGGCCTATTTGCACACGGAGGCGGTGGCGAAAGTCTCGGGCTATTCCGAGTCCTACGGATCCCGCCACGCCTACTCAAGGCTATAGGCCACCCGATTTTTGGCCATTTTTCCGCTGGGGTTTTGGCACCCCGACTTCGGGCGCTACTTTTGGGCACGGCTATGTGGCCTATTTTTGCACACGGAGGCCGCCTGCAAAGTCTCGGCCATTCCAGTCCGCGGATGAACTTCTCCCACGCCCCACCAAGGCTATAGCCCACCCGATTTTGGCCATTTTTCCGCTTGGGGTTTTGGCACCACGACCTTCGCGCTACTTTTTGCTCCGACTGTGCCTGTGGGCCTAGTTTTGCACACGGAGGCGCCCACAAAGTCTCGGCCCATTCCGAGTCCGCGACGGAATCTCGCCACGCCCCACCAAGGCCATAGCCCACCTGCTTGGCCATTTTTCCGCTGGGGTTTTGGCACTACGACCTGGCGCTAATTTTTGGGCGCGCTGTGCCCGTGGCCGTTTTGGCACACGGAGGCGCCCACAAAGTCTCGGCCCATTCCGAGTCCGCGGACGACCTTCGCCCCACGCCCCACCAAGGCCATAGCCTATACGCTTTTGCCATTTTTCCGCTGGGGTTTTGGCACCACGACCTTCGGGCGCTAATTTGCGCGCTGTGCCTCGTGGCCTAGTTTTGGGCACACGGAGGCCGCCCACAAAGTCTCGGCCCACTCCGAGTCCGGCGTACGAACTTCGCCCACGCCCCCCACCAAGGCTATAGGCCACCAATTTTTTGGCAATATGAGGGCTTTTGGCTCCACGACCATCTGGTGCTCAGTTTTTGGCGCGGCTCTGCCCGTGGACTATTTTTTTGTACACAGAGGCTGGCCCGCAGTCTCGCTATTCCGAGTCCTACGGACGAACTCGCCCAAGCCCCTACCAAGGCTATAGCCCACCCGATTTGGCCATTTTTCCGCTGGGGTTTTGGCACCCCGACCTTCTGGCGCTTTTTTTTTGGCACGGCTATGCCGTGGCCTATTTTTTTCACTCGAAGGCCGCCCGCAAAGTCTTGTGCCATTCCGAGTCCGGCGGATGAACTTCGCCCACGCCCCCCATCAAGGCTATAGCCCACCCGATTTTGGCCATTTTTCCGCTGGGGGTTTTGGCACTATGACCTTTCGGCGCTAATTTTTGGGCTACAGCGGCTGGGGGCCTAGTTTTGGCACATGGAGGCGGCCCACAAAGTCTCGGCCCATTCCCGAGTCCGGCGGACGAATCTCGCCTTCACGCCTCTACTCAAGGCTATAGCCCACCCGTTTTTTGGGCATTTGGGGGGTTTTGGCACCACGACCATCGGGCTAATTTTTGGGCTGGCTGCCTGTGGCCTATTTTTTCGCACATGGAGGCCGCCCTGCAAAGTCTCGTGCCATTCCTAGCCCGGCGGGATTTAACTCGCCACGCCCACCAAGGCTATAGCCCACCCGATTTTTGGCCATTTTTCCGCCGGGGGGTTTTGGCACCCCGACCTTCGGGCCCTAATTTTTGGGCACGGCTATGCCGTGGCCTATTTTTTACACACGGAGGCCGCCCGCAAAGTCTCGGGCCATTCCGAGTCCGGCGGATGAACGCCACACCCCCACCAAGGCTATAGCCCACCCGATTGTTGGCCATTTTTCAGCTGTTGGGTTTTGGCACCAAGACCTTCGGGCGCTATTTTGGGCACGGCCAGTTTCGTTTTGCTTGCACACGGAGGCGCTCCGCAGTCTCGGCCCATTCCGAGTCCGGGCGGACGAACTCGCCCCACGCCCCACCAAGGCCATAGCCCACCCGCTTTTGTCCATTTGGGGGTTTTGGCACCCCGACCTTCGGGCACTAATTGTTGGGCGCAGCTATGCCTGTGGGCCTATTTTTGGCACACGGAGGCCGCCCGCAAAGTCTCGAGCCATTCCGAGTCCAGCGGACGAACATCGCCACGCCCCACCAAGGCTATAGCCCACCCGCTTTTGGCCATTTGGGGGTTTTGGCACCCCGACCTTCGTGCGCAAATTTTTGGGCGCGGGTGGCTGTGACCCACTTTTGGGCGCGGCTGTGCCTCCATTGCCTGTTTTTGGCACACGGAGGCCGCCCGCAGTCTCGGACTATTCCGAGTCCGCGGACAACCGGCGACACGCCCCACCAAGGCTATAGCCCACCCGATTTTGGCCATTTTTCCGCTGGGGTTTTTGGCACCACGATCTTCGGGCGCTAATTTTAACGCTGCTGTGTCTGCGGGCCTAGTTTTGGTACACGGAGGAGGCCCACAAAGTCTCGGCCCATTCTCCCGAGTCCGCGGACGACTTCGCCCACGCCTACCAAGGCTATAGCCCACCCGCTTTTGGCCTTTGGGGGTTTTGGCACCACGACCATCGGGTGCTAATTTTTGGGTGCGGCTGTGCCTGCGGGCCTATTTTTGGCACATGGAGGCCGCCCCGCAAAGTCTCGTAAGATTCCTAGCCCGGGCGGATCCTCGCCACGCCCCACCAAGCTATAGCCCACCCGATTTTTGGCCATTTTTCCGCTTGGGGTTTGGCACCCCACCTTCGGCACTACTTTTGGGCACTGCCATGCCGTGGCCTATTTTTTGCACACGGAGGCCGCCACAAAGTCTCGCCATTCCAGTCCGCGGATGAACTTCGCCACACCCCCACCAAGGCTATAGCCCACCCGATTTTTGGCCATTTTTCCGCTGGGGGTTTTGGCACCACGACCTTCGGGGCACTAATTTTGGGCGCGCTGTGCCTGCGGGCTCTAGTTTTGCACACACGGAGGCGCCCGCAGTCCGGCCTATTCCGAGTCCGCGGACGATCTCGCCCACGCCTCTACTGCAAGCCATAGCCCACCCGTTTTTGTCCATTTGGGGGTTTTGGCACTCCCGACCTTCGCACTAATTGTTGGCGCAGCTATGCCCGTGGCCTATTTTTGGCACACGGAGGCCGCCTGCAAAGTCTCGGCTATTCCCAGTCCAGCGACGACTCGCCCACGCCCACTACAAGCTATAGCTCCACCCGATGGCCATTTGGGGGTTTTGGCACCCCCGACTCAGGCGCAAATTTTTGGGCGCTGCGTGGCCGTGACTCCACTTTTGGGCGCAAGCAGCTTATTGCCTGTTTTTACACGGAGGCACACAAAGTCTCGACATTCCGAACGTCCGCGGATAAATCCGCACACGCCCTACCAAGGCTATAGCTCACCCGATTTTGGCCATTTTTCCGCTGGGGGTTTTGGCACCTGGACCTTCGGCGCTAATTTTTGGGCGGGTGCCATGGCCTCTTTTTACACACGGAGACTGCCCCAATGTTTCGCGGCCATTCCGAGTCCGCGGACAAACTTCGCACACGCCCCACCAAGGCTATAGCCCACCCGATTTTTGGCCATTTTTCCGCTTGGGTGTATAGGCACCACGACCTTAGGTCGCTAATTTTGGCGCTGGCTATGCCTGTGGCCTATTTTTGGCACACGGAGGCCACCCAGAAAGTCTCGCCATTACGAGTCCGCGGACGAACCTCGCCCACGCCCCCACCAAGGCTATAGCCTCCACCTGCTTTTTGCCATTTGGGGGTTTTGGCACCCCGACCTTCGGGTTTCACTTTTGGCGCAGCTATGCCCGTGGCCTATTTTTGGCACACTGAGGCCGCCCGCAAAGTCTCGGGCTATTCCGAGTCCAGCGACGAATCTCGCCCCACGCCCCACCAAGGCTATAGCCCACCCGATTTTTGGCCATTTGGGGGTTTTGGCACCCCGACCTTCGTGCGCAAATTTTTAAGGGCGCTGGTGTGGCAGGTGCGACTCATTTTTGGGCGCGGCTGTGCCCATTGCCGGTTTTTGGCACACGGAGGCCGCCCACAAAGTCTCGACCATTCCGAGTCCGCGGACAAACCTCGTGACACGCCTCACCAAGGCTGGTAGCCCACCCGATTTTTGGCCATTTTTCCGCTGGGGTTTTGGCACCCCGACCTTCGGGCGCTTTTGGCGCTGCTTATGCCCGTGGGCCTATTTTTTTGCACACGGAGGCCACCCAGAAAGTCTCGGCCATTATGAGTCCGCGGACGAATCCTCGCCACGCCTACCAAGGCTATAGCCCACCTGCTTTTGGCCATTTGGGGGTTTTGGCACCCCGACCTTCGGGCTCTACTTTTTGGCACGGGTGTGCCTGTGGGCCTAATTTTTGGGCGCGGCTGTGCCTATGGCCTGTTTTTGGCGCACGATGGCCGCCTCCCGGTCTCGGACTATCTCCGAGTCCGGCGGATCTCGCCATGCCCCCACCAAGGCTATAGCCCACCCGATGGCCATTTTTCCGCTTGGGGTTTTGGCACCCGACCTGGCGCTAATTTTTGGGCGCTGCCATGCCTGCGGCCTCTTTTTGGCACACGGAGACTGCCCCCAATGTTTCGTGGCTATTCCGAGTCCGCGACAAACTTCGCGACACGCCCCACCAAGGCTATAGCCCACCCGATTTTTGCCATTTTTCCGCTGGGGTTTTGGCACCCCGACTGGCGCTAATTTTGGCGCTATGCCCTGTGTGGCCTATTTTTGGCACACGGAGGCCACCCAGAAAGTTCACACATGAAGTCCGCGGACGAATCTCGCCTCACGCCCCACCAAGGCTATAGCCCCACCCGCTTTTGGCCATTTGGGGGTTTTGCACCCCGACCTTCGGCTCTCTAATTTTGGGCATGGTGTGCCTGGCCTAATTTTTGGGTGCGCTGTGTCCATGGCCTGTTTTTGGCGCACGAAGGCTTCGCCCTAAAAGTCTCGGACTATTCCGAGTCCGGGCGGATTTTAATCTTCGCTCCATGCCTCTACCAAGGCTATAGCCCCACCCGATTTGGCCATTTTTCCGCTGGGGTTTTGGCACCCCGACCTTCGGACTCTAATTTTTGGGCGCGGGCTATGCCTGCGGGTATTTTTTTTTTGCACACGGAGGCCGCCGCAGTTTCAGCCATTCCGAGTCCGGCGGATGAAATTTCGCCACGCCCACCAAGGCTATAGCCCACCCGAGCTTTGGCCATTTTTCCGCTGGGGTTTTGTCACCCCCGACTCTTCGGGCACTAATTTGACTTTCGCTGTCGTGGCCTAGTTTTGGCACACCGACGCTGCCCGCAGTCTCGGCCATTCTGAGTCCGGGCGGATCGACTCGCCAAGCCCCACCAAGGCTATAGCCCACCCGCTTTTGGCCATTTGGGGTTTTGGCACCCCGACCTTCGGTGCTACTTTTTTGCGCTGCTGTGCCTGTGGCCTATTTTTGCACACGGAGGCCACTCCGCAGTCTCGGGCTATTCCAAGCCCGGGGCGGATTTAACTTCGCCCACGCCCCCACTCAAGGCTATAGCCCACCCGATTTTGGCCATTTTTCCGCTGGGGGTTTTGGCACCCCGACCTTCAGGCACTAAATTTTGGGCGCGGCTTGTGCCTCGTGGCCTATTTTTGGTGCATTTGAGACCACCCGCAAAGTCTCGGCCATTCTGAAGTCCGCGGATTTAATCTCGCTTACGCCTACTCACTCAAGGCTATAGCCCACCCATGGCTATTTGGGGTTTTGCACCCTGACTTCGGGTTAATTTGGGCGCGGTGTGCCTGTCCGCCTATTTTTGGCACATGGAGGCCGCCGCAAAGTCTCTGCAATTCCTAGCCCAGCGGACGAACTCGCCCACGCCCTACCAAGGCTATAGCCCACCCGATTTTTTGGCCATTTTTCCACTGGGGTTTTTTGGCACCCCGACCTTCGGGCATTAAATTTTGGGCGCGACTGTGCCTGTGGCCTATTTTTAGCGCCCGAGGCCACCCGCAATGTCTCGGCCATTCCAGTCCGCGGACGAACTTCGCCACGCCTCACTCAAGGCTATAGCCCACCCGATTTTGGCCATTTTTCCACTGGGGTTTTGGCACCCCGACCTTCGGGGCTAATTTTTGGGCGCGCTATGCCTGGGGTCTATTTTTGGCACACGGAGGCCGCCTCGCAGTCTAGGGCTATTCCGAGTCCGCGGACGAATCTCGCCACGCCTACCAAGGCTATAGCCCACCCGCTTGGCCATTTGGGGTTTTGGCACTCGACTTCGGGTGCTATTTTTGGCTGTGCCTGTGGCCTATTTTTTTTGGCACACGGAGGCCACCCGCAAAGTCTCGGCTATTCCTAGTCCGGCGGACGAATCTCGCCCACGCCCCACCACGGCTATTGCCCACCCGATTTTGGCCATTTTTCCACTGGGGTTTTGGCACCCCAACCTCGGTGCTAATTTGGCGCGGCTGTGCCTGGGCCTATTTTTGGCACACGGAGGCCGCCCGCAGAGTCTCATGCGTTATTCCTAGTCCGGGCGACGAATCTCGCCCACGCCCACCAAGGCTATAGCCCACCTGCTTTTGGCCATTTTGGGGTTTTGGCCCCCCGACCTTCGGGTGCTAATTTTTGGGCGGCTGTGCCTGGGTATATTTTTGGCACACGGAGGTCACCCGCAATGTCTCGGCCATTCCAAGTCCGCGGACGAATCTCGCCACGCCTACCAAGGCTATAGCCCACCCGATTTTTGGCCCTTTTTCCACTGGGGTTTTGCCACCCCCGACCTTCAAGGGGCTAATGCTTGCGCTGCCTATGCCTGCGTGGCCTATTTTTGGGCACACGGAGGCTGCCCGGGCAAAGTCTAGGCTATTCCGAACCGCGGACGAATCTCGCCCACGCCCCAAGGCTATAGCCCACCCGCTTTTGGCCATTTGGGGGTTTTGGCACCCCGACGCTCGGGTGCTAATTTTTGGGCGCGCTGTGCCTGCGGCCTATTTTTGGCAGACGGAGGCGCCCCGCAGAGTCTCATACCATTCTCTAGTCCGCGGACGAATCTCGCCACGCCTACCAAGGCTATTGCCCACCCGATTTTTGGCCATTTTTCCACTGGGGGTTTTTGGCACCTGACCTTCGGGTGCTAATTTTTGCTGCTATGCCCGTGGCCTATTTTTGGCACACGGAGGCCGCCCGCAGTCTAGGGGCCATTCCGAGTCCGCGGACGAACTCGCCCACGCCTACCAAGGCTATAGCCCACCCGATTTTTGGCCATTTGGGTTTTGGTACCCCGACCTTCGGGGCTAATTTTTGGCTGCTGTGCCCGTGGCCTATTTTTGGCACACGGAGGCAGCCCGCAAAGTGTCCTGCCATTCCTAGTCCGGCGGACGAACTTCGCCCACGCCCCCCAACAAGGCTATAGCCCACCGGATTTTGGGCCATTTTTCCGCTGGGGGGCTTTGGCACCCCGACCATCGGGCACTAAATTTTGGGCGCGGCTGTGCCTGTGGGCCTATTTTTGGCGCACGGAGACCACCCGCAAAATCTGGCCATTCGAGTCCGCGGATTTGAATCTCACCCACGCCCCACCAAGGCTATAGCCCACCCGCTTTTGGCCATTTGGGGTTTTGGCACCCCGACTTTCGGTGCTACTTTGGGCGCTGTGCCTGGGGCCTATTGTTGGCACACGGAGACCGGCCGCAGTCTCGGCCATTCCTAGTCCGCGGACGAATCTCGCCACACTCCCCAACAAGGCTATAGCCCACCCGATTTTTGGCCATTTTTCCGCTGGGGTTTTGGCACCCCGACCTTCGCACTCAAATTTTTGACGCTGGCTTGTGTCCTATTTTTACGCACGGAGACCACCCGCAGTCTCGGCCATTCGAGTCCGGGACGACAATCTCGCCCACGCCCCGCCAAGGCTATAGCCCACCCATGCTTTTGCCATTTGGGGGTTTTGGCACCCGACCTTCGGGCGCTAATTTTGACGCGCTGTGCCTGTGGCCTATTTTTGGCACACGGAGGCCGCCCCACAAAGTCTCGGGCTATTCCGAGTCTGGCGGATTTAATCCGCCACGCCCCAAAGAAGGCTATAGCCTACGCGCTTTTGGCCATTTGGGGTTTTGGCACCGAACTGGCGCTAATTTTTGCTGGGCTGTGCCTGGGGCCTACTTTTGGCACACACGGAGGCCGCCCGCAAAGTCTCGGGCTATTCTGAATCCGCGGACGACTCGCCCACGCCCCACCAAGGCTATAGCCCACCCGCTTTTGGCCATTTTTCCGCTGGGGTTTTGGCACCCCGACCTTCGGGTGCTAATTTTTGGGCGCGCTGTGCCCGTGTCCTATTTTTGGTACATGGAGGCCGCCCGCAGTCTCGGCCATTCCGAGTCCGCGGGCGCACTTCGCCCACGCCCACGTCAAAGGCTATAGCCCACCCGCTTTTGGCCATTTGGGATTTTGCCTCCGACCTTCGGGTGATAATTTTTGTGCGCGGCTGTGCCTGTGGCCTATTTTTAGCATACGGAGGCCGCCCGTGAGTCTCGGGCCATTCCGAATCCGCGGACAAATCTTCGCCCACGCCTACCAAGGCTATTGCCCACCCGCTTTTGGCCATTTGGGGGTTTTGCACCCCGAACTTCGGCGCTAATTTTGGCCGCTGTGCCCGTGGCTCTATTTTTGGCACACGGACGCGCTGCAAAGTCTCGGCCATTCCCGAGTCCGGGACGAATCTCGCCACGCCCGCTTACTCAAGGCTATAGCCCACCTGCTTTTTTGGCCATTTGGGGTGTTTTGGCACCCTGACGCTCGGGCGCTAATTTTGGGTGTGGCTGTGCCCGTGGCCTATTTTTGCACACGGAGGCCGCCCGCAGTCTCGGCTATTCCGGTCCGCGGACGAATCTCGCCACGCCCCACTCAAGGCTATAGCCCACCCATTTGGCCATTTGGGGTTTTGGCACCTGACGCTTCGGGCGCACTTGGCGCTGCTGTGCCCGGGCCTACTTTGGCACACGGAGGCTGCCCGCAAAGTCTCGGGCCATTCAATCCGCGGACGAACTTCGCCCACGCCCCCCACCAAGGCTATAGCCCACCCGTTTTTTGGCCATTTTTCCGCTGGGGGGTTTTGGCAGCCCGACCTTCGGGTGCTAATTTTTGGGCGCGGCTGTGCCCGTGTCCTATTTTTGGTACATGGAGGCCGCCCCGCAAGTCTCGGGCCATTCCGAGTCCGCGGGCGAATCTCGCCCACGCCCCACCAAGGCTATAGCCCACCCGCTTTTGGCCATTTGGGGGATTTGGTTCCCGACCTTCGGTGATACTTTGTGCGCGGCTGTGCCTGTGGCCTATTTTTTTAGCACACGGAGGCCGCCCGTGAAAGTCTCGGGCCATTCAACTCGCGGACAAATCCGCCTACGCCCCACCAAGGCTATTGCCCACCCGCTTTTGCCATTTGGGGGTTTATGCACACCGAACTTCGGTGCTAATTTTTGGGCGCGTGCCTGTGGCCTATTTTTTGCCACACGGTGGCCGCCCGCAGTCTCGGGCCATTCCGAGTCCGGCGGGATTTGGGCCCCACGCCCCACCAAGGCCCACCCGCTTTTTGGCCATTTGGGGGTTTTGCACCCCGACGTTCGGGCGATAATTTTGGTGGCTGTGCCCGTGGCCTATTTTTGGCACACGGAGGCCGCCCGCAGTCTCGGGCCATTCCGAGTCCGCGGACGAACTTCTCCCACGCCCCACCAAGGCTATAGCCCACCCATTTTTGGCCATTTGGGGGTTTTGCACTCCGACGCTCGGCGCACTTTGGGCGCGGCTGTGCCTATGGCCTATTTTTGGTACACGGAGGCCGCCTGCAGTCTCGGCCATTCCGAGTCCGCGACGAACTTCGCCCACGCCCCACCAAGGCTATAGCCCACCCATTTTTTGGCCATTGGGGAGTTTTGGCACCCCGACGTTCGGGCGTTAATTTTGGGCGCGGCTGTGCCCATGGCCTATTTTTGGTACACGGAGGCCGCCCGCAAAGTCTCGGGCTATTCCGAGTCCGGCGGATGAACTTCGCCCACGCCCCCCACCAAGGCTATAGCCTACCCGTTTTTTGGCCATTTGGGGGGTTTTGGCACCCCGACTGGGCGCTAATTTTTAAGCGCGCGTGCCTGCGGCCTCATTTTTTAGCACACGGAGGCTGCCCGCAGTCTCGCCATTCCGTCCGCGGACGAACTCGCCCACCCCCACCAAGGCTATAGCCCACCCGCTTTTGGCCATTTGGGGGTTTTGCACCCCGACCTTCGGGCGCCACTTTTTAAGGCGCGGCTGTGCCATGGCCTACTTTTGCACACGGAGGCCGCCCCGCAGTTCTCGGGCCATTCCGAATCCGGCGACGAATCTCGCCCCACGCCCCACCAAGGCTATAGCCCACCCGCTTTTTTGGACATTTTTCCGCTGGGGTTTTGGCACCGACTGGTGCTAATTTTTGGGCGCGCTGTGCCTGTGTCCTATTTTTGGCACATGGAGGCCGCCCGCAATGTCTCGGGCCATTCGAGTCCGGCGGGCGATCTCGCCCACGCCCCACCAAGGCTATAGCCCACCCGCTTTTGACATTTTTCCGCTTGGGGTTTTGGCACCCGACCTTCGGTGCTAATTTTTGGGCGCGCTGTGCCCGTGTCCTATTTTTGGCACATGGAGGCCGCCGCAAAGTCTCGGCCATTCCGAGTCCGGCGGATCGATCTCGCCCACGCCCACCAAGCTATAGCCCACCCGCTTTTGGCCATTTGGGGTTTTGGCACCCCGACTCGGGCGCTAATTTTTGAAGCGGCTGTGCCCGTGGCCTACTTTTGGCACACGGAGGCCGCCCCGCAGTCTCGGCCATTCCGAATCCGCGGGACGAATCCGCCCACGCCCCACCAAGGCTATAGCCCACCTTGGCCATTTTTCCGCTGGGGTTTTGGCACCCCGACTGGGTTCTACTTTTAAGGGCGCGCTGTGCCTGTGTCCTATTTTTGGCACATGGAGGCACCCGCAAAGTCTCGGCCATTCCGAGTCCGGCGGACGAATCCGCCCCACGCCCCACCAAGGCTATAGCCCACCCGCTTTTTGACATTTTTCCGCTGGGGTTTTGGCACCCCTGCCCCGGGTGCTAATTTTTGGGCGCGCTGTGCCCGTGTCCTATTTTTGGCACATGGAGGCCGCCCGCAAAGTCTCGGGCTATTCCAGTCCGGCGGGCGACTCGCCACGCCCACCAAGCTAGGTAGCCCACCCGTTTTGGCCATTTGGGGATTTTGGCTCCCGACTTCGGGTGATAATTTTTGTGCGCGCTGTGCCTGCGGCCTATTTTTGGCACATGGAGGCCGCCCGCAAAGTCTCGGGCCATTCCGAGTCCGCGGGCGAACGTCGCCCACGGCCCCCACCCAGGCTATAGCCCACCCGCTTTTGGACATTTTTCCGCTGGGGTTTTGGCACCCTGACCTTCTGGTGCTAATTTTTGGGCGCGGGCTGTGCCTGCGGGCCTACTTTTGGCATACGGAGGCCGCCGCAAAGTCTCGGCCATTCAACCCGCGGACGAACTCGCCCACGCCCCACCAAGGCTATAGCCCACCCGTTTTTTGGACATTTTTCCGCTGGGGGGTTTTTGCACCCCGTCCTTCGGGTGCTAATTTTTGGGCGCGGCTGTGCCCGTGTCCTATTTTTGGCACATGGAGGCCGCCCGCAAAGTCTCGGGCCATTCCGAGTCCGCGGGCGATCTCGCCCACGCCCCACCAAGGCTATAGCCCACCCGCTTTTGACATTTTTCCGCTGGGGGTTTTGGCACCCTGACTCTTCTGGTGCTACTTTTGCGGCTGTGCCTGGGTGGCCTACTTTTTTGGCATACGGAGGCCGCCCCGCAAAGTCTCGGGCCATCCAATCCGCGGACGAACTCGCCCCACGCCTCCACCAAGGCTATAGCCCACCCGCTTTTGACATTTTTCCGCTGGGGGGTTTTGTAACCCCGACCTTCTGGTGCTAATTTTTGGGCGCGGCAATGCCCGTGTCCTATTTTTGGCACTTGGATGCGGCCCGCATAGTGTCGGGCATTTCCCAGTCCGGCGGAGTAACTCGCCCACGCCCCCCACGAAGGCTAGAGCTCACCCGTTTTTTGGCCATTTGGGGGTTTTGGCACCCCTGCCTTCGGGCGCTAATTTTTGAAGGCTGTACCTGCGGCCTACTTTTGGCACACACGGAGGCCGCCCCGCAAAGTCTCGGGCTATTCCGAATCCGGCGGATTTGAATCTCGCCCACACCCCCACCAAGGCTATAGCCCACCCGCTTTTGGCCATTTTTCCGCTTGGGGTTTGGCACCACCTTGGGTGCACTTGGGCGCGGCTGTGCCCGTGTCCTATTTTTGGCACATGGAGGCTGCCCGCAGTCTCGGCCATTCCGAGTCCGGGCGGACGAATCTCGCCCCACGCCCACCAAGGCTATAGCCCACCCGCTTGACATTTTTCCGCTTGGGGTTTTGGCACCCTGACCTTCGGGTGCTAATTTTGGGCGCGGCTGTGCCCGTGTCCTATTTTTGGCACATGGAGGCCGCCCCGCAGTCTCGGGCCATTCCGAGTCCGCGGGCGAATCCGCCACGCCCACCAAGGCTATAGCCCACCCGCTTTTGGCCATTTGGGATTTTGCTCCCGACCTTCGGGGTGATAATTTTTGTGCGCGGCTGTGCCCGTGGCCTATTTTTAGCACACGGAGGCCGCCTCAGAAGTCTCGGGCCATTCCGAATCCGCGGACAAATCTCGCCCCACGCCTCACAAAGGCTATTGCCCACCCGCTTTTGGCCATTTGGGGTTTTGGCACCCGAACTGGCGCTAATTTTGGCCGTGGCTGTGCCTGTGGCCTATTTTTGGCACACACGGAGTCCGGGCCGCAAAGTCTCGGTCATTCTGAGTCCGACGGACGAATCTCGCCCACGCCCGCCACCAAGGCTATAGCCCACCCGCTTTTGGCCATTTGGATGGTTTTGGCACCCCGACCTTCGGGCGCTAATTTTTAAAAGGGTGCGGCTGTGCTCCGTGGTCTATTTTTTGGTACACGGAGGGCGGTCGCAGTCTCGGCCATTGAGTCCGCGGACGAACTCGCCACGCCCCACCAAGGCTATAGCCCACAAATTTTTGGCCATTTGGGGGTTTTGGCACCCCGACTCGGCGCTAATTTTGATGCGGCTGTGCCCGTGGTCTATTTTTGGCACACGGAGGCCGCCTGCAAAGTCTCGGGCCATTCCGAGTCCGGCGGACAAACTTCGCCCACGCCCCCCACCAAGGCTCTAGCCCAACCGATTTTTGGCCATTTGGGAGGTTTTGGCACCCTACCTTCGGCGCCTATTTGGCGCGGCTGTTCCCGTGGTATATTTTGCACACGGAGGCCGCCCGTAAAGTCTCGGCCATTCCAATCCGCGGATTTGAACTCGCCACGCCCCCAACCAAGGCTATAGCCCACCTGCTTGGCCATTTTTCCGCTGGGGGTTTTGGCACCTGACCATCGTGTACTAATTTTTTTAAGGTGGCTGTGCCTCGTAGCCTATTTTTGGCACACGGAGGCTGCCTGCAAAGTCTCGGCCATTCCGAATCCTGGCGGGCGAACTTCGCCCACGCCCACCACCAAGGCTATAGCCCACCCGTTTTTTGGACATTTTGGGGGGTTTTGGCACCCCGACCTTCGGGTGCTATAATTTTTGAGTGGAGGCACCACGACTGTGCCTGTGGCCTATTTTTGGCACATGGAGGCCGCCCGTAAAGTCTCGGCTATTCCCGCGGAATCTCGCCCCACGCCCACCAAGGCCAAATCTGCTGGGGTTTTGGCACCCACCTTCTGCTAATATTTTTCCATTGGGGTTTTGGCACTGTGCCCACCTTCGTGCTACATGGAGGCTGCCTGTGCCCGTGTCCTATTTTTGGCACATGGAGCGAGGCCATTCCGCCCACCCGCCACCACTCAAGGCTTTTGGCCATTTGGGAGGTTTTGGCACCCTAACTTCGGGCGCCTATTTTTGGCCGGCTGTTCCTGTGGCATATTTTTGGTACACGGAGGCCGCCTGCAGTCTCGGGCCATTCCGAATCCGCGGACGAACTTCGCCCCACGCCCCAACCAAGGCTATAGCCCACCCGTTTTTTGGCCATTTTTCCGCTGGGGGGTTTTGGCACCCCGACCATCGTGTACTAATTTTTGGGCGTGGCTGTGCCCGTAGCCTATTTTTGGCACACGGAGGCTGCCTGCAAAGTCTCGGGCCATTCCGAATCCTGCGGGCGAACTTCGCCCACGCCCCCCACCAAGGCTATAGCCCACCCGTTTTTTGGACATTTTTCCGCTGGGGGGTTTTGGCACCCCGACCTTCGGGTGCTAATTTTTGGGCGCGGCTGTGCCCGTGTCCTATTTTTGGCACATGGAGGCCGCCCGCAAAGTCTCGGGCCATTCCGAGTCCGGCGGGACGAATCTCGCCTACGCCCTACCAAGGCTATAGCCCACCCGTTTTTTGGCCAGTTGGGGGGTTTTGGCACCCCGACCTTCGGGCGCTAATTTTTGGAAGCGGCTGTGCCCGTGGCCTACTTTTGGCACATGGAGGCCGCCCGCAAAGTCTCGGCTATCTGAATCCGCGGACGATCCGCCACGCCCCACCAAGGCTATAGCCCACCCGCTTTTGGCCATTTTTCCGCTGGGGTTTTGGCACCCCGACCTTCGGGTGCTAATTTTTGGGCGCCCGTGTCCTATTTTTGGCACATGGAGGCTGCCCGCAAAGTCTCGGGCTATTCCGAGTCCGCGGACGGGCTATAGCCCACCCGACCGCTGTGTGCCTATTTTTGGCACATGGAGGCCGCCCCGCAGTCTCTGCCATTCCGAAACCGCGGGCGAATCGCCCACTCGCTATAGCCCACCTGTGGCCATTTGGGACACGACATTTTTAGCACACGGAGGCCGCCTAGTCTCGCATCAAGCTATTGCCCAGCTTTTGGCCATTTGGGGGTTTTGGCATAGCCATTTTTTGGCTCCACTTCTGGCGGGCCATTTTTGGCACTTTTCGGAGGTGGGCGGACCTCGCCATTCAGGCCCCCCATCGACCGAGGCTCTCGCCAGGCTCATTTCACCCTTGGGAATCGGCCATTCACCCGACGGCGGCACGCCCCACCAAGGGGTTTTGGCCTTCGCCCACCTTCGGTGCTAATTTTTGGGTGCGGCTGTGCCCGTGTCCTATTTTTGGCCTAAAGTTTTTCGGCCGCGGCGACCGCCCACACCAAGGCTATAGCCCACCCGTTGCCATTTGGGGGTTTTGGCACCCCGCAGACACTTTGAGACCGCCCCAACCTCAAGTCTCGCCATTTTTTGCTTGGGCCGAATTCGCGGATGTGCCTGCTTACACGGAGGCCGGCAAAGTCTCTTCCACCGGGCCGACCTTCGCCACGCTCACTAAGCGAGGCTATTGAGCTATAGCCCACCTGCTTTGGGCACCCGGAGGCGGGCGCTAATTTTGGCGCACCCGCATTTTTGTGAGTCCTATAATGACCTTCGGTGATAATTTTTGCTGTGCACCCAGCAAAGTTTTTACCGAGGCTGCCCGGGCTCACCTTTTTGGGGGCGCCATGGCAAAAGTCTCGGCCTTCCGAGCCCGGCGGACGAACACCCATCGCCCCACGCCCACCAAGGCTATAGCCCACCCGCTTTTTGGCCATTTGATGCTTGGCACCCCACCTTCGGCTCTAATTTTTGGGTACGGCAGTGCCCGTGGTTATTTTTGGCACAGAGGCCGGTCGCAGTCTCGGCCATTCGAGTCCGCGGACGAACTTCGCCACGCCCTACTTCAAGGCTATAGCCCACCAATTTTTGGCCATTTGGGGTTTTGCACCCCGACCTGGGCGCTAATTTTTGATGCGGCTGTGCCAGTGGCCTATTTTTGGTACATGGAGGCCGGGCAAAGTCTCGGGCCATTCCGAGTCCGCGGACGATCTCGCCCACGCCCACCAAGGCTATAGCCCACCCGATTTTGGACATTTGGGGGTTTTGTAACCCCGACCTTCGGCACTAATTTGCGCGCCTGTGCCTGCGGGCCTACTTTTGGCACACGGAGGCCGCCCGCAAAGTCTCGGCTATTCTGAATCCGCGGACGAATCGCCTCACGCCCACCAAGGCTATAGCCCACCCGCTGGCCATTTTTCCGCTGGGGTTTTGGCACCCTGACCTTCGGGTGCTAATTTTTGGTGCGCATGTGCCCGTCCTATTTTTGGCACACGGAGGCCGCCCGCAGCCGTGGCCATTCCGAGTCCGCGGGCGAATCTCGCTAACGCCCCACCAAGGCTATAGCCCACCCGCTTTTGGCCATTTGGGATTTTGGCACCCTGACCTTCGGGCATAATTTTTGTGCGGCTGTGCCCATGGCCTATTTTTGGCACACGGAGGCCGCCCGCAAAGTCTCGGGCTATTCCAGTCCGGCGGGCTATAATCTCGCCACGCCCACCAAGGCTATAGCCCACCCGCTTTTGGCCATTTGGGATTTTGGCACCTGACCTTCGGGTGATAATTTTTGTGCACGGCAGTGCCTGCGGGCCTATTTTTGGCACACGGAGGCCGCCTCAGAAGTCTCGGGCCATTCCGAGTCCGCGGACGAAGCCGCCACGCCCACCAAGGCTATAGCCCACCCGATTTTGGACATTTGGGGGTTTTGTAACCCGACCTTCGGCGCTAATTTTTGGCGCGCCTGTGCCCGTGGCCTACTTTTGGCACACGGAGGCCGCCCCGCAGTCTCGGGCTATTCAACTGGGGCGGACGAACTCCGCCACGCCTACCAAGGCTATAGCCCACCTGCTTTTGGCCATTTTTCCGCTGGGGGTTTTGGCACCCTGACCTTCGGTGATAATTTTTGTGCGCGGCTGTGCCTGGGCCTATTTTTAGCACACGGAGGCCGCCTCAGAAAGTCTCGGCCATTCAATCCGGGCGACAAATCCGCCACGCCCACCGAGGCTATTGCCCACCCGCTTTTGGCTATTTGGGTTTGCACTCAACTTCGGGCGCTACATTTTTGGCTGCTGTGCCTGTGGGCTCTATTTTTGCACACGGAGGCCGCTGAAAGTCTCGGCCATTCCGAGCCCAAGGGACGAACTCGCCTCACGCCTACTCAAGGCTATATAGCCCACCTGCTTTTGGCCATTTGATGCTTTTGGCACCCCGACCTTCGGGCTCTAATCACTTTGGGTACGGCAGTGCCCGTGGGTCTATTTTTGGCACAGAGGCCGGGTCGCAGTCTCGGGCCATCTCGAGTCCGGCGGACGAACTCGCCCCACGCCCCTACTTCAAGGCTATAGCCCACCAATTTTTGGCCATTTGGGGGTTTTGCACCCCGACCTTCGGGCGCTAATTTTGATGCGGCTGTGCCAGTGGCTCTATTTTTGGCACATGGAGGCCGCTGCAAAGTCTCGGCCATTCCGAGTCCGGCGGACGATCTTCGCCCCACGCCCGACTCAAGGCTATAGCCCACCCGATTTTGGACATTTGGGGGTTTTTTGTAACCTCGACCTTCGGCGCTAATTTTTGCGCGCCAGTGCCCGTGGCCTAACTTCTTGGCACACGGAGGCCGCCCCGCAAAGTCTCGGGCCATTCAATCCGGCGGACGAACTTCGCCCACGCCTACCAAGGCTATAGCCCACCCGCTTTTGGCCATTTTTCCGCTGGGGTTCGGCACTCACCTTCGGGTGCTACTTTGGACGCTGCTGTGCCTGCGGGCCTTTTGGCACACACACGGAGGCCGCCCGCAGTCTCGGGTCATTCCCGAGTCCGGCGGGCGAATCTCGCCACGCCCCACCAAGGCTATAGCCCACCCGCTTTTGGCCATTTTGGGATTTTGGCACCCCGACCTTCGGGCGATAATTTTGCGTGGCTGCGCCCGTGGGCCTATTGCTTGGCACACGGAGGCCGCCTATAAAGTCTCGGGCCATTCCGAGTCCGCGGACGAACTCGCCCACGCCCACCAAGGCTATAGCCCACCCGCTTTTTGGCCATTTGGGATTTGGCACCCCGACCTTCGGGTGCTAATTTCAGTGCGTGGCTGCGCCGTGGGCTCTATTTTTGGCACATGGAGGCCGCCCCATAAAGTTCGGGCCATTCTGAGTCCGGGCGGACGAATCTCGCCCCACGCCTCTACCAAGGCTATAGCCCACCCGCTGGCCATTTGGGGATTTGGCACCCCGACCTTTCAAGGGCGATAATTTTGTGCGCGGCTTGTGCCCATGGGCTATTTTTTGGCACACGGAGGCCGCCCGCAGTCTCGGCCATTCCAGTCCGCGGGCGAATCCGCCCACGCCCCCACCAAGGCTATAGCCCACCCGCTTTTGGGCCATTTGGGGGATTTTGGCACCTGACCTTCGGTGATAATTTTTGTGGCAATGGCCGTGCTCGGGCCTATTTTTTGGCACACGGAGGCCGCCCAGTAAAGTCTCGGCCATTCCGAATCCGCGGACGAATCTCGCCCACGCCCCACCAAGGCTATTGCCCACCTGCTTGGCCATTTGGGGTTTTGCACCCCGAACTGGCGCTTACTTTTTGGCCGCTGTGCCTGGGTGGGCTCTATTTTTGGCACATGGAGGCCGCTGCAAAGTCTCGGGCCATTCCAGTCCGCGGACGATCTTCGCCACGCCCCCACCAAGGCTATAGCCCACCCGCTTTTGGCCATTTGGATGGTTTTGGCACCCCGACCTTCGGGTGATAATTTTTGGGTGCGCTGTAGCCTGTGGTCTATTTTTGCGTACACGGAGGTCCGCATTTCTGCAAAGTCTCGGGCCATTCCGAGTCCGCGGACAAACTTCGCCACGCCCCACTCAAGGCTCTAGCCCAACCGATTTTTGGCCATTTGGGAGGTTTTGCACCCCGACTCTTCGGGCGCCTATTTTTGGGAGCGGGCTGTTCCCGTGCATATTTTTGGCACACGGAGGTTGAAAGTCTCGGGCCATTCCGAATCCGGCGGATCGAATCTTCGCCACGCCCACCAAGGCTATAGCCCACCCGCTTTTGGCCATTTGGGGTTTTGTCACCCGACCTTCGGTGCTAATTTTGACTCGCTGTGCCTGTGGCCTATTTTTTGCCACACGGAGGCCGCCCGCGCTTAGTCTCGGGCCATTCCGAGTCCGCGGACGAACTTCGCCCACGCCCCACCAAGGCTATAGCCCACCCGATTTTTGGCCATTTTTCCGCTGGGGAGATTTTGGGCACCAACTTCGGGTGCTAATTTAAGTGCAGTGCCTATGGCCTATTTTTAGCACACGGAGGCCGCCCGCATAGCTCGGCCCATTCCGAGTCCGCAGACAACCTCGCCACGCCTACCAAGGCTATAGCCCACCTGGCCATTTGGGGGTTTTGCACCTCAACTTCGGTGCTAATTTTTAGGCGCTGCTGTGCCTGGGTGGGCCTATTTTTGGCACACGGAGGCCGCCCCGCAAGTCTCGCCATTCCGAGTCCGGACGCATCTCGCCTATGCCCCCCACCTAGGCTTTAGCCTACCCGCTTTTGGCCATTTCTGGGGTTTTGTACACTTTGACTCTTCGGCGCTAATTTTTGGTCAGCGCTGTGCCTGTGGGCCTCATTTTTGGCACACGGAGGCCGCCCCGCAAAGTCTCGGCCATTCCGAAGTCCGGGCGGACTTAACTTCACCCACGCCCTACCAAGGCTATAGCCCACCCGATTTGGCCATTTGGGGTTTTGGCACCGACCTTCGGCGCCACTTTTTGGGCCCGCTGTGCCTGTGGCCTACTTTTTGGCACACGGAGGCCGGCCCGCAGTCTCGGGCCATTCCAATCCGGCGGACGGTCTCGCCACGCCCACCAAGGCTATAGCCCACCCGCTTTTGGCCATTTTTCCGCTAGTTTTGGCACCCCGACCTTCGGGTGCTAATTTTTGACGCGGCTGTGCCTGCGGGCCTTTTGGCACACGGAGGCCGCCCCGCAAAGTCTCGGGTCATTCCGAGTCCGCGGGCGAATCTCGCCACGCCCCACCAAGGCTATAGCCCACCCGCTTGGCCATTTTGGGATTTTGGCACCCCGACCTTCAAGGGCGATAATTTTAGTGCAAAAGTGGCTGCGTCCGTGGCCTATTTGGCACACACGGAGGCCGCCATAAAGTTCGGCTCATTCCGAGTCCGGCGGACGAATCTCGCCACGCCCCCTACCAAGGCTATAGCCCACCCGCTTTTTTGGGCCATTTGGGGATTTGGCACCACCTTCGGGTGCTAATTTTTGTAGCAGTGGCTGCGCCTGTGGCCTATTTTTGGCACATGGAGGCCGCCTATAAAGTCTCGGCCATTCCGAGTCCGCGACGACTTAACGCCCCACGCCCCACCAAGGCTAGCCCACCCGCTGGCCATTTGGGATTTTGGCACCCCCGACAAGGGCGATAATTTGTAGGGCGGCTGTGCCTATGGGCTATTTTTGCACACGGAGGCCGCCCGCAGTCTCGGGCTATTCCGAGTCCGCGGGCGAATCTCGCCCACGCCCCACCAAGGCTATAGCCCACCCGCTGGCCATTTGGGGGATTTTTGGCACCCTGACCTTCGGTGATAATTTTTGTACGGCAGTGCCCGTGGCCTATTTTTTGGCACACGGAGGCCGCCCGTGCAGTCTCGCTATTCTGAATCCGGGGTGGACGAACTTTAATCTCGCCACGCCTACTCAAGGCTATTGCCCACCTGCTTTTGGCCATTTGGGGGTTTTGGCACCCTCAACTGGCGCGCACTTTTTGGCCGCGCTGTGCCTGGGGGGCCTATTTTTGGCACATGGAGGCTGGGCGGGCGCAAAGTCTCGGCCATTCCCGAGTCCGGCGGACGATTCTTCGCCCACGCCCACCAAGGCTTATAGCCCACCCGTTTGGCCATTTGATGGCTTTTGCTAAATTCCCCCGACTTCGGGTGATAATTTTTGGGTGCGGCTGTGCTCTGGGGTCTATTTTTGGCACACGCTTGAGGCCGCCTGCAAAGTCTCGGCCATTCTCGAGTCCGCGGACAAACTCGCCTACGCCCCACCAAGGCTCTAGCCCCAACCGATTTGGCCATTTGGGAGGCGGAGCCTTTTGGCACCCCGACCTTCGGGCGCCATTTTTGGGAGCGGCTGTTCCCGTGGGCATATTTTTGGCACACGTGAGGCCGCCCAGAAAGTCTCGGCCATTCCAATCCGGCGGATTTCGAATCTCGCCCACGCCCACCATGCTATAGCCCACCCGTTGGCCATTTGGGGTTTTGTCACCCCGACCTTCTGGGTGCTAAGCACTTTGACTCCCGACAGCCTCGTGGGCCTTTATTGCCATTAGCACGGAGGCCGCCCGCTTAGTCTCGGGCTATTCTCCGCGAGTCCGCGGACGAACTCGCCTACGCTTCACCAAGGCTTATAGCCTACCCGGGATTTGGCTATTTTTCCGGCTGGGGATTTTGGCACCGAACTTCGGTGCTAATTTTGGGCGCGGCTGTGCCCATGGCCTATTTTTAGCACACGGAGGCAGTCCCGCATAGCTCGGCCCATTCCGAGTCCGCAGACAAATCTCGCCACGCCCACTCAAGGCTATAGCCCACCCGCTGCTTTTTGCCATTTGGGCTTTGGCACCCCGAACTGGTGCTAATTTTTGCTGCAAAGCTGGCATGTCATGGCCTATTTTGCACACACACGGAGGCCGCTTCCGCAGTTCGCTATTCCGAGTCCGGGTGGACGGTCTCCGCCTATGCCCCCCACTCTAGGCTTTAGCCTACCCGCTTTGGCCATTTCGGGGTTTTGGTACCTCCACCTTCGGGCGCTAATTTTTGGCCAAAGCTGCTGCCTGCGGGTTCATTTTTGGCACACTCTGAGGCCGCCCGCAGTCTCGGGCCACTCCGAGTCCGCGGCGGACGAACTCACCCACGCCTCACCAAGGCTATAGCCCACCCGATTTTGGCCATTTGGGGGTTTTGCACCCCGACCTTCGGGCGCTAATTTTGGGCCCAAGCAGCTCCTATGGCCTACTTTTTTGGCACATTTGAGGCCGCCCGCAGTCTCGGGCCATTCTGAATCCGGGCGACTAATTCGCCACGCCTACCTTCCGGCTATAGCCCACCCGCTTTGGCCATTTTTCCGCTGGGGCTTTTGGCACCCCGACCTGGACTGGGTGCTAATTTTGGGCGCAAGCTACAGCCTGTGCCCGTGGCCTATTTTTGGCTCACGGAGGCCGCCTGCAAAGTCTCGGGCTATTCCCAGTCTGGCGGGCGAATCTCGCCCCATGCCCCCACCAAGGCTATAGCCCACCCGCTTTTTGGCCATTTGGGGGATTTTTGGCACCCCGACCTTCGAGATAATTTCGCGGCTGTGCCCGTGGGTCTATTTTTGGCACACACGGAGGCCGCCCTCTTCCGGAAAGGTCTCTTCGGCTATTCCGAAACCGCGGACGAATCCTCGCCACGCCCACCAAGGCTATTGCCCACCCGCTTTTGCCCTATTTGGGTTTTGGCACCCTGAACTAAGGGGCCTACTTTTATGCTAAGCAGTTTGTGGGCCTATTTTTGGCACACGGAGGCTGCCATCAAAGTCTCGGCCATTCCGAGACCGCGGACTAACTTGCCTACGCCTCTCACTAAGCTGCTATGGCCCACCCGATTTTCGCCATTTGGGGTTTTGGCACCTCACTTCGGGGCCACCTCAGCGCGCTGTGCCCGTGGCCTATTTTTTGCACATGGAGGCCGCCCGCAATGTCTCGGGCCACTCCGAGTCCGGCGGACGAACTTTGCCCACGCCCCCCACCAAGGCTATAGCCCACCCGATTTTTGGCCATTTTTCCGCTGGGGGGTTTTGGCACCCCGACCTTCGGGTGCTAATTTTTGGGCACGGCTGTGTCCGTGGCCTACTTTTTGCACACGGAGGCTCCCCGCAAAGTCTCGGGCTATTCCGTGTCCGGGCGCATCCGCCGAACTCCCACGCCCCACCAATGCCATAGCCCCCCCGTTTTTTGGGCATTTTTCCGGGGGGGGGTTTTTGCCACCCCGACCTTCGGGCTCTAATTTTTGGGCGCGGCTGTGCCCGTGTCCTATTTTTGGCACACGGAGGCCGCCCGTAAAGTCTCGGGCCATTCCGAGTCCGGCGAACCCACCCCGCCCACGCCCACAAAGGCTATAGCTCCACCCGTTTTTGGCCATTTGGGGTTTTGCACGCCGACCTTCGGCTGCTAAGCGCACTTTGGGTGCTGCGAAGCAGCCTGTGGGCCTATTTTTGGCACACATGGAGGCCGCCGCAGAAGTCTCTAAGATCTCCGAATCCGCGGACGAATCCGCCTACGCCCACCAAGGCTATAGCCCACCCGCTTTTTCAAGCATTCATTTGGGGTTTCTGCACCTCGACCCGGGGCGCCACTTTGGTGCGGCTAAAAGTACCGTACAATTTGCAAACGGAGGCCGCCTTCGCAAAGTCTCGGGCCATTCCGAGGCCGGGCGGGACGAACTTCCCCACGACTACTCCCCACCAAGGCTATAGCCCACCCGCTTTTTTTGCCCATTTGGGGTTTTGGCACCTCAACTGGGCGCTAATTTTTGCATGGGCGCTGCTGTGCTCCTTGGCCTTTTTGGCACACACACGGAGGCCGCCGGCAAAGTCTCGCTATTCGAGTCCGGGTGACGAATCTCGCCACGCCCACCAAGGCTATAGCTCACCCGATTTTTGGCCATTTGGGGTTTTGGCACCCCGACCTTCGCCCACTTAAGGCAGTCTGTGCCCGTGGCCTATTTTTGGCACACGAGGCCGCCCCGCAGTCTCGGGCCATTCCGAGATCAAGTGACGAACTTTGCCAACGCTCCCACTAAGGCTATAGCCTCATGCTTTTTGGCTATTTGGGGGTTTTGGCACCCCAACCTTCGGGAGCTAATTTTTGCGCAAGGTGCCTGCGGTGGCCTATTTTTTTTGGCACACACGGAGGTCGCCCGCAGTTCGGGCTATTCCGAGTCCGCGGGACGAATCTCGCCACGCCCACAAAGCATAGCTCCACCCATTTGGCCATTTGGGGGTTTTGGCACGCCGACCTTTCGTTGCTAATTTTTGGGTGCGGCTGTGCCCGTGGCCTATTTTTGGCACATGGAGGCCGCTCGCAAAGCCTCGGGCTATTCCGAATCCGGCGGACGAACTTCGCCCACGCCCCCCACCAAGGCTATAGCTTCACCCGCTTTTGGGCCATTTGGGGTTTCTGCACCCCAACCTTCGGGCGCTAATTTTGGGTGCGGGTGCCTGCGTGGCCTATTTTTGCAAAACGGAGGCTGCCCGCGAAAGTCTCGGCCATTCCGAGGCTGGGCGGACGAACTTCCCCACGACTCCCCACCAAGGCTATAGCCCACCCGCTTTTTTGCCCATTTGGGGGTTTTTCTGGCACCCGAACTTCGGCGCTATTTTTGGGCGCGGGTGTGCCTCCTTGGCCTTTTGGCACACGGAGGCCACCGCAAAGTCTCGCCCCATTCCGAGTCCGCGACGAACTCGCCTACACGCCTCCACCAAGGCTATAGCCCACCCGATTTTGGCCATTTGGGGGTTTTGGCACCCCACCTTGCCCACTGGGCCTAATTTTAAGGCATGCTGTGCCTGTGGCCTATTTGGCACACGGAGGTTACCGCCCGCAGTCTCGGCCATTCCGAGACCAAGGGACGACCTTGCTAACGCCCCACTCAAGGCTACGCACCCGCTTTTGGCCATTTGGGGTTTTGGCACCCCGACCTTCTCGAGCTAATTTTTGGCCACAGCCTGTGCCCGCCTATTTTTGGCACACGGAGGTCGCCCGCAGTCTCGGGCCATTCCGGAGTCCGGGTGCGGACGAACCACGCCCCACCAAGGCTATAGCCCACCCGAGCTTTGGCCATTTCAAATATTTGGGCCTCCCACCTTCGGGGCCTAATTTATGGGCGCGGCTGTGCCTGTGGATCATTTTTGGTACACGGAGGCCGCCTGCAGAAAGTTCGGGCCATTCTGACCGGGCGACCTAACTTTGCCTACGCCCACCAAGGCTATAGCCCACCCGATGGCCAGTTTGGGGGTTTTGACACCACCTTCGGGGCTAATTTTTGGGCGCGCTGTGGCTCGTGGCCTATTTTGCACATGGAGGCCGCCCGCAATGTCTCGGGCCAATACGAGTCCGCGAACGAACTCGCCCACGCTCTACAAAGTATAGCTCCACTCAAGTGGCCATTTGGGGGCTTTTTGGCACGCTGACCGGGGTTGCTAATTTTTGGTGCGGCTGTGCCTGGCCTATTTTGGGTACATGGAGGCCGCCGCAGTCTCGGCTATTCCGATCCGCGGACGTCTCGCCACGCCCCACCAAGGCTATAGCCCACCCGCTTTTGGCCTGGGGGTTTCTGCACTTGACCTTCGGGCGCTAATTTTTTGAGCGGGTTGTGCCCGTGGCCTATTTTGTAAACGAGGTCAGCTTCGCAAAGTCTCGGCTATTCCGGAGGCCGGGCGGACTAACTTCCCACGCCTACTCAAGGCGAGAAGCCCACCCGCTTTTGGCTATTTTTCCGCTTTCTGGGGGTTTTTGCACTCTCGACCTTCGCACTAATTTTTGTGCGCGGCTGTGCCCGTGTCCTATTTTTGCACACGGAGGTCAGCCTCTCTGCAATGTCTCGGGCTATTCCGAGTCCGCGAACTAATCTCGCCACGCCTCACCAAGGCTATAGCTCACTGCTTTTGGCCATTTGGGAGGTTTTGCACCCGACCTCGGGCGCTAATTTGGACGCTGGCCAGCCTGCAGCATATTTTTTGGCACACGGAGGCTACCCAAGTCTCGGGCCATTCCGAGGTCACGAGCCAATCTCGCCCACGCCCCACCAAGGCTATAGCCTAATCTGCTTTTGGCCATTTTTCCGCTGGGGTTTTTTTGGCACCCCGACCTTCGGGTGCTAATTTTGGGCGCGGCTGTGCCCGTGCCTCATTTTTGCACACGGCCGCCCGCACTTCGGGCTATTCCGACCAAGGATTTGTCTTGCCCACGCCCAACCAAGGCTATAGCCCACCCGCTTTTGGCCATTTTTCCGCTGGGGGTTTTGGCACCCCGACTCGGGTGCCACTTAAGGCTGGCTGTGCTCCGTGGCCTATTTTTTTTGGCACACGGAGGTCGCCTCGCAATGTCTCGCCACATTCAGTCCGCGAACGATCTCGCCACGCCCCACCAAGGCTATAGCCCACGCGCTTCGCCATTTGGGAGGTTTTGCACCCCGACTCGGCGCTAATTTTGACGCTGCTGTGCCTGGTGGGTATATTTTTGGCTCACTTGAGGCCGCCGCAAACTCGGGCTATTCCAGTCCGCGGATCTAACTCGCCCACGCCCACCAAGGCTATAGCCCACCCGCTTTTGGCCATTTGGGAGGTTTGCACCCCGACTCGGTGCTAATTCTTGACACAGTCTGGTGGCATATTTTTGGTACACGGAAGCCGCCCCTGTGCCCCGGGCTATCTTTGAGTCCGCGGATTTAACTACTTGACGCCTCTACTCAAGCGCTAGCCCACCCGCTTGGCCATTTTTCCGCTAGTTTTTGGCACCTGACTTTGGTGTTAATTTTTGCTAAGCAGCTCTGCGCTCTATTTTTGCACATTTGAAGTTGCCCGCAGTCCCTGCCATTCCGATTCCGGGCGGACGAATCCTGGGCTCACGCCACTCACCAAGGCTATAGCCCACCCGCTTTTTTGGCCATTTTTCCGCTGGGGTTTTGGCACTCACCTTCAAGCTGCTAATTTTTGGGCGCGCTGTGCCTGGCCTATTTTGGGACACGGAGGCCGCCCGCAGTCTCGCCACCCCAGTCTGGCGGACGAACTCGCCCCACGCCCGCCAAGGCTACAGCCCACCCGCTTTTGGCCATTTGCGGGTTTTGGCACCGACTCGAGCTAATTTTTGGGCGCGCTGTCTGCGGGCTTGTTTGGGCATGACGAGTTGCCTG
>JASUUJ010000021.1:0-82431 GCA_030449895.1 Citrus mangshanensis
GTTGTACTTCTGATTCCAGTTACGTATTGCTCTTATTTTTTGGGTGCGGCTGTGTCCGGCAGCCTAGCCCCACTTTGGAGGCGCTGCAAGGGAGTCTCGCCCCATTCCGAGTCAGCGGACGAGATTAGCCAGCCCCTCCCACAGGCTACTAGCCCGCGTTTTGCGACATTTTGCGGCGGGCAGGCTTGGTGGCGGACCTTGAGACTCTGTGCTAGAATTCAGGACTGTGTCTGCCATGACCCTCTTTCCCGGTGCCACCACCAGGCGCTCGCGAGTCCACGCCCATTCGAGGTCAGCGGACAGAAGTTGGCCAGCCTCCCCTGAGACTGGCCTGCTTCACCGTTTTTGGACATATTTGAGGCGGAGCGAACTTGGGGATGGGACCTTCGGGAGCTTATTTTTGGGCGCGGCTGTCAGGGGCCTATTTTGCTAAAAGGGATGCATAGCAAAAAGTCAGCCCATTCCCGGAGTCCGTAGGGACGAATTCGGCCAGCCCATCCCACAAAAGTATAGCCCGCCCCCCGTTTGGGCATTTTTGGCGGACCGAACTTGGGGACGGGACATTAGGATGCCATTTTTGGCGTGGCTGTGTCCAGTCACATGGCCCACAGTACGGAGCGCTGCAAGGCTCTCGCCCCATTACGAGTCCGAGCGGACAGGTGGCCAGCCTCCACGCAGAGCTATAAGCCCGCTTCGTTTTTAGGCATTTTGCAGTAGAATGAACACAGGGGCCCGGGACCAGGGCTTATTTTGGGCGCGGCTGTGCTTGCAGCCTATTTTGGCACAGGTGCGCTGCCGCGTCTGCCCATTACGCGTCCGGCGGTTGAGGGTGGCAACTACACCCAAAGGCTATATCCCACACGTTTTTTGCGCATTTTGCGAGGCGGACCGAACTAGGGGACGGGACCTTCGGGGCTTAGTTTGGGTGCGCTGTGCCCACGCGACTGCCCACAGCACCACGAAGGCTGCTCGCAAAGTCTCGCCCCATTCGAGGCCCGGCTGACGAGGTTGGCCAGCCTCTCCCGAGAGGCATGGCCGCGCCCGTTTTTTGGAGCATTTAATTTTGTGGCGGGCGAACTTGGTGGCGGGACCACTTGGGGCCTTTAGGCCTTGGTGGGACTGTTGTCCTGCGGCCTATTTTGAGCTGCAGGCTCACTAAGTCACGCCCCATTCCCGAGGGTCCGGCGGACGAAGTTGCGTGCCTCCCAGGCTGCTAGCCTCCCGAGTGTTTAGGCATTTTGCGGAGGCGCGGAACTTTGGGGCCCGAGGACCTTAGGCTTATTTTTGGCACTGGCTGTGTCCATGCGGCCCACCTGTACCAGCACCACGGAGCGCTGCAAAAAAGTCACGCCCCATTCCGAGTCGGCCCAGACGAGGTTGGCAGCCTGAGGCTATAGCCCGCGTTTTGGGCATTTTGCGACGGCGGGCCCGAACTTGGTGGCCAGGACCTTAAAGGGGGCTATTTTGGGTGGGACTGTGTCTAGGCTATTTTTGGTACACGGAGGGCCTTTCATGCAGAGTCACGCCCCCATTCGAGTCCGGCTGGCGGGCCAGGATTCAGCCAGCCCTCCCCCAGGCTCTCAGCCGCCTGTTTTTGGTCATTTTGCGAGCGGACGAACTTGGGGATGGGACCTTGAGGCTTATTTTTGGCGCTGACTGCTGCGCTTGAGCTCCTTGCAGCACCGAGGATGCTCGCAAAGTCCCAGCCCCCATTCCGGAGGTCCGAGGCGGACGGGTTAGCCGCTTCAGCCTCCCCGAGGCTATAGCCCGCTACGTTTTTATTTTGCGGCGGACGAACCTGAATGAGGACCTTGGGGGCTTATTTTTAAGAAGCGTGACTGTGTCACGCCAGCCTGCCCAACTTATGAGGAGGCGCTGCATAAAAGTCTCGCCCCATTCCGAGTCCAGCCAGGCAGAATTATTGGCCATCCAGGCTATAGCCATGCCGTTTGGGCATTTTCGTAGACGAGCTTCCCGAGGCCAGGACCGGGAGCTTATTTTTGGCAGCGGCTGTGCCACGCTTATTTTAACTACCGCTGGATGCCACTATAAAAATCGCCCATTCCCGAATCCGGCGGGCGAGATTTACAGCCTTCCTCCCATTTCATGCCACGCCCCGTTTTACCTGGAGCTGAGCGGGCCCGAACTTAGGAAGGCCGGGACCTTAAGGGGCTTATTTTTGGGGCACGTGGTTGTATGTCGTGGCCTGCCCACACACGGAGCGCTCGCAAGTCTCGCTTGTTCCCGAGAATCATGGACAGAGGTGGCCAGCCCACTCCCAAGGCTATAGGCCGCACCGTTTTTTGGGCATTTTGCGAATGAGACGAACTTGAGGGCCAGGACCTTCGAGGGGCTTATTTTTGGGTGCGACTGTGTCTGCAGCCTGGCCTTTTTTAGTACAAGGAGGCGCTCAATAAAGTACGCGCCCCATTCCGAGTCAGCGGGCCCGAAGTGGGCAGCCTCCCAAGCTACAGCCCACCCGTTTTTGGACATATTTGCAGTCGAACTTGGGGACTGCAGGACCTTTGGGGGGCTTATTTTTGGGCGCAACTGTGACCGCGGCCTATTTGCAGCACACGGAGCGCTGCAGTGTCTCGCCCATTCCAAGTCAGTGGACCAATTTGCATAGCCTCCCCAAAAGGCTACTCGCCCGTTTTGGGCATTTTACAAGGCGGACGAACTTGGGGCGGGACACCTTGGGAGCTTATTTTGGGCGCGGCTGTGCTGCGGCCTGTTTTGGCACCCACGGAGCTGCAAAGTCTCGCGCCCCATTCCGAGTCCTAAATGGGGCCCGAAGTTGGCTTCAACCCCTCCACTCCAAGGCTATAGCCCACCCGTTTTTGGACATTTTAGCGGCGGACGAGCATTGGGGGCCAGGACTTCGGGGGCTTATTTTTGGCCGCGGCTGTGCCTGCGGCCTATTTTTGGCACACAGAGGCACATCTCAATGTCTCGTCCCATTCCCGGGTCCCGGTACAGACGAAGTTGGCCAGCCCCCTCCCCAAGGCGGCTATAGCCAGCTTCGTTTTGAGCATTTTTCACTGGCGGAACGAACTTGGGGCGCGACATTAGGATACTATTTTACAGAAGCCACGCGGCTGTCTCTCTCTGTTTCTTGCGGCACACACAGGGCTCGCAAAGTCTCGCCCATTCGAATCCCGGCCCGGACAGAAGTTGGCCAGCCCACTCTCCCCCAAGGCTATATCCCACCACGTTTTGGGCATTTTGCGGCCCAGGCGAACTTGGGGAGGACGGGACCTTTGGGGGGGCTCTTTTTGGCGCCCGGCTGTGTCCGCGGCGGCCTGGCCCCAGCACACGGAGGCGCTGCAAAGTCTCGCCCCTTCCAGGGTCCAATGAGACTGAGATTGGCAGCCCACTCCCACCAAGTCTGCATAGCCCACCGTTTTTGGGCATTGTTTTGCAGGCGGGCAGGCTTGAGGCTTACCTTCGGGGAGAACTATTTTAGGCGCAGAAAACTGTATCTGTGCCTATTTTGAGCACCGCAGGCGCCTCGTAAGTCACGCCCCATTCCCGAGTCATTGGGCCAGTGGCCCCTCCCCCAAGGCTATAGCCCACCCGTTTTTGGACATATTTGCGAGGCGGACGAACTTGGGGACGGGACAGCCTTCACGAGCTTGGCCCCAGTGGCAGCTGTGCCCGCCTTCTTACACAGCACACGGAGGATGCTCACCGATCGCCCCATTCGGAATCCGGCGGACGGAATTTGTGAACCTTCCCCCAGGCTATATCCACCCGTTTTGGGCATTTTATGGCCAGACCTTGGGGACGGGACCTTGGGGAGCTTATTTGTGGCAGCCATGCCCATAGCTTCAATACGGCACACGGATGCCGCTCGCAAAGTCTCGTCCCATTCTGAGTCCGGGACGAGAGTTGCCAGCCCACTCCCCGAGGCTACTCCTCAGCTTCGTTTTTGGGCATTTTTGTGGAGGAACTTGGGGAGGACGGGACCAGAGGGCTTATTTTGGCGCAGCTGTGCCGGGGCCTGGCCACACGGCACACACAGAGGATGCTCGCAGAAAGTCTCGCCCTATTCCGAGATCATGTGTGAGACCGAGATTCGGCCAGCCCACTCCCAGGGGCTATAGCCCACCCGTTTTTGGGCATTTTCAGCGGGCCAGGCAGGGCAGGGACATTGGGGATGCTTATTTTGGCGTGGCTGTGTCCGATGCCTATTTTTGGAGTACACGGACGCTCGCAAAGTGCTGTCGCCCCATTCCCGATCCAGCGGGACCAGTCGGCAGCCCACTCCCCCAAGGGTATAGCCACACCCCGTTTTGGGGATTTTGGCGGGGCCGAACTTGGGGACGGGACCTTCGGGGCTTATTTTTTTTTGGGCGCTGCCTGTGCCGGCCTATTTTTGGAACACGGAGGGCTCTCGCGAAAGTCTCGCCCCATTCCCGAGGTCCGGCGGGCAAATTGGCCAGCCTCCCCCCAAGGCTATAGCCACCCGTTTTTGGACATTTTTACCAAGGCGGACGAACTTGAGAGGCGGAGACCTTGAGGCTTCTTTTTACCGTAGCAGCTGCCACCCGTGGCCTATTACAGCACACGGAGATCTTCATAAAGTCTAGCCCCATTCCGGGAGATCCGGCGGGCCAATTTGGCCAGCCCCACTCCCCAAGGCTATAGCCCGCTGGTTTTTGGGCAGCTGCGGCAGACTGAGCAGGCGGACAGCTGGGGCTTATTTTTGGGTGCTGTGTCATGGCCTATTTTTACCACTGGAGCGCTCGCAAAGTCGCCCCATTCCGAGTTCGGCGGACGAGTTGGCCAGCCCTCTCCCACAAAAGCTATAGCCCGCGTTTTTAGGCATTTTACGGCCGGGCGAACTTGGGACGGGACCTTCGGATGCTTATTTTTAGGCGCGACTTCCTTGTCTCTTCCCCTTTTATTTTGAGTGACACACGGAGGCGCTCGTAAAAGTCACGCCCATTCAGTCCGTTGGACGAAATTGCCAGCCCTCCCCGAGGCTATATCATTTTTGGAGGCATTTGCGGCGAGGCAGAGCTTGGGGCCAGGACCTTTGGGGGCTTCGCTTAGGTGCAGCTGTGTCATGGCCTATTTTAGCACCACGGAGGCGCTGTAAAGTCTCGCCGTCAGGACCAGCGGACGGGGATTCAGCAGCCCCTCCCCACGAGCTGCTTCCACCCCCGTTTTTAGGCATTTTACGGCGGGCAGACTTGGGGACGGGACCTTGGATACCTATTTTTAGCGCGGCTGTGTGTCCACTGTTGCCTATTTTGGTACCACACAGAGCGCTCATGAATTACGCCCATTCCGGAGTCAGTTAGGACGGGTGGCCAGCCCCTCCCTCCCAGGCTATAGCCACCAGATTTTGAACCTGTGCGGCGGACGAACTTGGGGCTGGGACCTTCGGGGGCTTATTTTTGGCGCGGCTGGCCTGTGCTATTTCTTTGGCTTAGAGCCTCGCAAAGTCTCTTGTCCCGAGTCAGGCGGACAAATTTGGCCAGCCACTCCCAAGGCTACCAGCCCACCCGTTTTTAGGCATTTTTACGCGGACGAACCTGGGGGCGGGACCTCCGAGGGCTTATTTTTTGGCGCGAGGCTGTGTCAGCGGCCTGGCCCCACTAACACGCGGAGGGTGCTGCGTGAAGTCTTGCCCCATTCCGAGTCCGCAGACAGAAATTGGCCAGCCCTCCCCGAGGCTATAGCCCACCGTTTTTTGGACATTTTTGCGGCGAGATGAACTTACAGACAGGACCTTGGGGCTTATTTTTGGGCGCGGCTATGTCCGTCTCGGCCTATTTTTGGCCCTACACAGAGGCCGCTCATAAAGAGTCTCGCCCCATTCCAAGTCCGCAGACGAAGTTGGCTAGCCCTCCCCCAAGGCTATAGCCCACCCGTTTTTAGGCATTTTTACGGGACGAACTTGGGGGACGGGACATTAGGATGCTTATTTTTGGGCGCGGCTGTGTCCGCTGCCTATTTTGGCCAACCCACGGAGCGCTCGCAAAGTCTACGCCCATTCCAGGTCCAATGGACGAGATGGCCAGCCCCCCCTCCCGAAGGCTAAGCAGCCCACTTCCCGCCTGTTTTTTTGAGGATGTTTACTGTGGGAAGGCGGACGAACTTGGGGACGGGAACTTGAGGGGGCTTATTTTTGGAGCACGGGCTGTGCTCAGCGCCTATTTTTGGCACACAGAGGGCCCTCGCAAAGTCTCGCCCCATTCTGCGAGTCCGGCGGAGCAACAGGAAATTGGCCAGCCCACCCGAGCTATAGCTTCATTTTTTGGACATTTTTCACGCGGCGGACGAACTTGGGGACGGGACCTTCGAGGCTTATTTTTGGGCGCGGCTGTGCCCGTGGCCTATTTTTGTCACACAGAGGCCGCTCAAAACTCTCGCCCCATTCCGAGTCCGCGGATTGGCCAGCCAGAAGTGTGCAATCCACATAGCCTTAGCAACGTTTTCGGCATTTTGCGCGGACGAACTTGGGGATGGGACATTAGGATGCTTATTTTTGGGCGTGGCTGTGACCGTGGCCTATTTTTGGTACACAGAGGCCGCTCATAAAGTCTCGCCCCATTCCGAGTCCGGCAGACGAAGTTGGCCAGCCCCTCCCCCAAGGCTGCCCACCCCTTTTGGGCATTTTTGCGGCGGGCACGGCAGGGGACGGACCTTGAGGGCTTATTTTGGGCGCGGCTGTGCCTGAGAGCCTGTATTTTGCTGCACACGGATGCCGCTCAAAGTCTCGCCCCATTCTGAGTCCGGCGACGAGTTGGCCAGCCCCTCCCCAAGGCTATATCCCACCCGTTTTGGGCATTTGCGGCGAGACGAACTTGGGGCGGGACCTTCCGGGGCTTATTTTTGGGCGCGCTGTGCCCGACGGCTATTTTTGGCACACGAGGCCGCTCATGAAGTCTCGCCCCATTCCCGAGAGTCCGCGAGCGAAATCTAAATTGGCTGCCAGCCCTCCCAGGCTATATCCCACCCGTTTTTGGGCATTTTGCGGCGGACGAACTTGGGAGCGGGCCCAGGACCTTGGCACAGGGCTTATTTTTGGGTGCGGCTGTGTCACGCGAGCCTATTTTTGGCACACGGAGGCGCTGCAGGGAGTCTGCGCCCCATTCCCGAGTTCGGCCGGACGAAGTGGGCCAGCCCCTCCCACCAAGGCTATAGCCCATTAGGATTTTGGGCATTTTGCGGCGGGCGGCTTGGGGACGGGACCTTCGGGGCTCATTTGGGCGCGACTGTGTCTGTTGCCTATTTTTGGTACAGGAGGCGCTCGTAAGTCACACCCCCATTCCGAGTCCGTTGGACCGAAGTTGGCCAGCCCACTCCCCAAAAGGCTATAGCCCACCCGTTTTTGGACATATTTGCGTGACGAACTTGGGAATGCAGGACCTTCGGGGCTTATTTTTTGGCGCTTGGCTGTGCCCAGGGTCTGCCTATTTTCCCAGCACACGGAGGGCGCTCGCAAAGTCTCCAGCCTTCCATTCCGTGTTCGGTGGATGGGACGAGTGGGCCAGCCCCCTCCCCACAAGGCTATAGCCACTTCCGCTTTTTGCACACCATGAATTTTCGGCGGACCAATTTGGGGACAGGACCTTCGGGGGGCTTATTTTGGCGCGGCTGTGTCTGCAGCCCATTTTTTGGCACACGGAGGCGCTCGCAAAGTCTCTGCCCCATTCCGAGTCCGGCGGGACGGTTTGGCCAGCCCCCTCCCCAAGGCTATAGCCCAGCCCCGTTTTGGGCATTTTGCGGCGAGACGAACCTGGGAGGCGGGACCTTCGGGGGCTTATTTTGGCGCGGCTGTGTCCGCGGCCTGTTGGCACCCAGCACTTAACGGAGGCGCTGCGCAAAGTCTCGCCCCCATTCCAGGGAATCCCGCGAGTGGCCAGCCCTCCCCCAGGCTATAGCCCCACCGTTTTTGGACTTCATTTTGCGGCGGACGGTCTTGGGGGGCCCACCTTCGGGGCTTATTTTTAGAGGCGCGGCTGTGCATGGCTATTTTGGTACACAGGAGCTCGCTAAAAGTCTCGCCCCATTCCGAGTCCAGACGAGCTGACCCAGAAGTTTGGCCAGCCCTCCCTTACAGGCTATAGCCCGCCCGTTTTTGGGCATTTTGCGCGCGGACGGAACTTAGGGGACGGGACATTAGGATGCTTATTTTTAGGGCGCGGCTGTGTCCGCTGCTTTCTATTTTTGGAACACGGAGGCGCGCAAAGTCTCGCCCCATTCCAAAATCTGGCGGGCGACGGGTCGGCCAGCCCTCCCCCAAGGCTATAGCCCACACGTTTTTAGGCATTTTGCGGCGGACGAACTTGGGGGCCACGGACCTTGGGGCTTACTTTTGGGCGTGGCTGTGCCGCGGCCTATTTTGGCACGGAGGGCTCTAGCAAGTCTCGCCCATTCCGAGTCCGAGCGGACCGAGATGGCCAGCCCACTCCCAGGCTATAGCCCACCTGTTTTTGGTCATTTTGCGCGGACGAACTTGGGGACGGGAACTTCGGGGGCTTATTTTGGGCACGGCTGATTGCCATGGCCTCTTTTTACGGCACACAGAGGGCCTCGCAAAGTCTCGCCACATGCGAGTCCGGGCGAGGCCTCGAGCAAGGTGGCCAGCCCTCCCCAGGCTATAGCCCACCGTTTTTGGGTTTCAGGCGGACGAACTTGGGGGCCCGGACCTTCGGGAAAAACTTATTTTTGGGTGCCCAGGCTGTGCCCGTGGCTATTTTGCACACACGAGGGCCGCTCGCAAACTCTACGCCCCATTCCGAGTCAGCGGACGAAGTTGGCCAGCCCGTCCCCCAGCAGAGGCTATAGCCAACCCGCTTTTGGCATTTTTCTGCGGCGGACGAACTTGGGGATGGGACATTAGGATGCTTATTTTGCAGGGCGCGGCTGTGACCGTGGCTGGCTATTTTGGTATTACACAGAGGCCGCTTATAAAGTCTCGCCCAGATATAGGGTCCAGTCCGGCAGAAAGAAGTTGGCCAGCCACTCCCCCAGAGGCTATAGCCCACCTGCGTTTTGGGCATTTTGCGCGGACGAACTTGGGGCGGGACCTTGGGGAACTGGCCTGGCGCCGGCTGTCCGCAGCCTATTTTTTTGCACACGGATGCCGCTGCGCAAGTCTGCGCCCCATTCCTGAGTCCGAGGCGGACGAAGGGGCTGAGCCCTCTTCCTCCCAGGCTATATCCCGCTGGGTTTTGGGCATTTTGCGGCGGGCGAACTTGGGGCCAGGACCAGCCGGGGCTTATTTTTGGGCGCGACTGTGCCGCGCCTATTTTTGGCACACGACTACAGGCCGCTCGCAAGTCTCACCCCCATTCCGAGTCCGAGCGGACGGACCCAGCCAGCCCCCACTCCCCATTTATAGCCGAGATTTTAAGGGCATTTTGTGGCGGACGGAACTTGGTGGTGTGGGACGCCCAGGGAGAAACTTATTTTTGGGTGGGACTGTGTCTGCGGCCTATTTTTTGGTACACGGAGGCGCTCGTAAAGTCAAGCCCCATTCCGGAGTCCAGCGGACGAAGTTGCCAGCCCCCTTCCCAGGGCTATAGCCACTCCCGTGTTTTTAGGCATTTTTGCGGGGGCGAACTTTGGGGACGGACCTTGAGGGGGCTTATTTTAGAGCGCGGCTGCCATGTCATGCTATTTTTGGCACGGAGGGCGCTCATAAAGTCTCGCCGTCCCATTCCGAGTCAGGCGGACAGAAACCCAGCCTCTCCTCCCCAAAGGCTGCCATAGCCCCCGCTAGTTTTGGGCATTTTTAAGTACAGACGAACTTGGTGACGGGACCTTCGAGGGCTTATTTTTTGGTGGGACTGTGTCTGCGGCCTATTTTTGTACACGGGCGCTGTGCGTCAAGTCACGCCTGTTTGTTCCATTCCAGTCTGACAGGGACCCGAGAGTTGGCCAGCAACCCACTATACATAGCCCACTTTAGTTTTTATGTGACATGTTTGAGGCGGGACGAACTTGGGGGCGGACCCTTCGGGGCTTATTTTGGGCGCAGCTGTGCCGGGGCCTATGGCACACAGAGGATGCTCATAAGTCTCGCCTTCAAGAGGAGTCCGGCGGAGATAAGGTCATCTACCCAGCCTCCCCAAAGTGCCATAGCCACGCCGTTTTTGGAGGCATTTTGCGGCGGGCGAACTTTCCAGGGACGGGACATTAGGATGCTTATTTTTGGGCGTGGCTGTGTCCAATGCCTATTTTTTTGTACAGGAGGGCACTCGCAAGTCTCGCCATTCCGTAGTCCGGCGGACCAGTCGGCAGTGACCAGCCCACTCCCCAGCATAGCCCACCCCGTTTGGGCATTTTGCGCGGACGAACTTGGGGCCAGGGACCTTCGGGGGCTTATTTTAGGGGCGCGGCTGTGCCCGCGCCCTATTTTTGGCACATTTTATGGAGGGCTCTCGCAAAGTCTCGCCCCATTGAGTCCGAGCGGACGATGATGGCCAGCCCTCCCCCGAAGCTATAGCCCCCTGTTTTTATTCATTTACTGCGTGGACGAACTTGGGGACGTGGACCTTGGGGGGCTTATTTGAAGCGGCTGCTGCCCAGGGCCTATTTTATAACACGGAGGATGCTCATAAAGTCACCCTGCGCCCCATTCCGAGTCCGTGACCAATTTGGCCAGCCTCCCCCGAGGCCCTATAGCCCACGCTTTCCAGTTTTTTTGGGCATTTTTAGCCGTGAGGACGAACCTGGGAGACGGGACCCCTCGGGGAGCTTATTTTCAGGCGCGGCTGTGTCCGCCCGCAGCCTATTTTTTCCAACCGCGCGGAGAAGGCGCTGCAGTCCCCAACCATTAGAAGGTCAAGTAGACGAATTGGCCAGCCCCTCCCCGAGGCTATAGCCCGCTTTAGTTTTTGGGCATTTTTACGCGGGACGAACTTGGGGACGGGACCTTGGGGCTTATTTTGGCATAGCTGTGCCACAGCCTGCCCTATTTTAAACGGAGACGCTACATAAAGTCTTGCCCCCATTCCGAGTCCGCGGATGTGGCTCCACTGCCCCGCTATTTTTTTAGGCATTTTGCGGCGGACGAACTTGGGACGGCCAGGACCTTCGGGGTAGGCACTGTTTTTTTTTTTTTTGGGCGCGCTGTGCCCGCGGCGTATTTTTGGCACAGGGACGGCGCTGTGAAGTCTCGCCCATTCAAAGTCAAACGGACGGGGTTTGCCAGCCCTGCCCACCAAGGCTATAGCCCTTTACATTCTTTGGGCATTTTCGCGGGACGAACTTGGGGACGGACCTTCGGGTGCGTATTTTTGAGGCGCGGCATGTGCCCGCTGGCCTATTTTTGGCACATGTGGAGGCGTTCGCAAAGTCTCGCCCCATTCCGAGCGGGCGAGATTGGCCAGCCACTCCCCAGAGGCTATAGCCCACCCGTTTTCAGGGCATTTTGCGGCGGACGAACTTGGGGGCGGGACATGCTTCGGGGGCTAATTTTGGAGACCGAGGCTGTGCCCGCGGCCTAGTTTATGCACACGGAGGACGTTGGAAGTCTCGCCCCCATTCCGAGTCCGGCGGACGAACTTGGCCAGCCCCTCCCCAAGGCGATAGCCCACCGCTTTTTTGGGCATTTTTGAGGAAGCGGATGAACTTGGGGACGGTGCAACCTTCGGGCTTATTTTTTGGGGCAACTGTACCCACGGCCTATTTTTGGCTTTCACAGGAGCGCCGCATAAAGTCTCGCCTATTCCAGTCCCGGCCGGACGTGAACTAGCCAGCCTCCCCCCAAGGCTTTTGCAACCCACCAGTTTTTATTATTGCCCCCGTTTCAGGCAGGGACGAACTTCGGGGGCCACGTGACCTTCGAGCGCTTATTTTTGGCGCGGCTGTGCCCCCTATGCACTAACCTACGGATGGCGCTTTCGCAAAGTCTCGCCCCATTCCGAATCCGGCGGACGAGTTGGCCAGCCCCACCCCCAGGCTATAGCTTCCGTTTTAGGCATTTTGCGGCGGGCGGCAACTTGGGGACGGGACCTTCGGGGAGCTTATTTTTTGGCGCGCTGTGCACGCAGCCTATTTTTGGCACACGGAGGCGCTGCAAGTCTCGCCTCATTCCGAGACCGAGGCGGACGAGTTGGCCAGCCTCCCCAAGGCTATGGCCCAACTGTTTTTGGGCATTTTTTTGTAGACGGACGAACTTGGGGACGGGACCTTTGGGGGCTTATTTTTTTGCGCGGCTGTGCCCACGGCATATTTTTGGTACACGGAGGGCGCTCGTAAAGTCTCTCCCCATTCCGAGTTCGGCGGACGAATTAGCCCACCCATTTTTGGGCATTATTGCGGCGGACGAACTTGGGGACGGGACCTTCTGGGGCTTATTTTTGGGCGCGGCTGTGCCCGTGGCCTATTTGTTCCCAGCACACAGAGAGCCGCTCGTAAAGTCTCGCCGCATTCTGAGGTCCGAGCGGACGATAAAGTGGGCCAGCCCCCTCCCCCAAGGCTATAGCCCACCCGTTTTGGGCATTTTTGCGCGACGAACTTGGGGACGGGACAGCTTGAGAACTTATTTTGGGTGCGGCTGTGCCCGCAGCCTGGCCCCCAGCACACGGCAGGCCGCTCGCAAAAGTCTCACCCCATTCCAGTCCGGGGCGACGAAGCCAGAGTGGCGAGCCTCCCCCAAGGCTATAGCCAGCCCCGTTTTTGGGCATTTTGCGGCGGACGAACTTGAGGCGGGACCTTCGGGGGCTTATTTTTGGCGCGGCTGTGTCCGCGGCTATTTTCCCAGCACACGGAGGGCGCTGCAGTCTCGCCCCATTCTGAGACCGGACAGAGGTTGGCCAGCCCTCCCCCAAGGCTATAGCTCACCCAGTTTTTGGGGCATTTTGCGGTGGATGAACTTGGGGACGGGACTCTTCGGGGCTTATTTTTGGGTACTGGCTGTGCCGCGGCCTTTTGGCACACGGAGGCGCTCGCAAAAGGGTTTCCGCCCCATTCCGAGTCCGACGGACGAGTTGGCCAGCCCCTCCCCCAAGGCTATAGCCCACCCGTTTTGGGCATTTTACGAGGCGGACGAACTTGGGGACGGGACCTTCGAGGGCTAATTTTTGGAGGAGGCTGTGCTCGCGGCTGACCTATGGTTTATGCACACGGAGGCGTTCGGAAAGTCTCGCCCCATTCCAGTCCGGCGATTTAGTTGGCCAGCCCTCCCACGGCTGCCATATCTGCCACCCTGTTTTTGCGCATTTTGCGGAGGACGAACTTAGGGACGGGACTTTCGGGCGCTTATTTTTGGGCGCTGACTGCCCGTGGCCTATTTTGGCACAGGAGGGCGCTGCAAAGTCTCGCCCCATTCCGAGTCCGGACGATGCCAACCCCTCCCCGAGGCTATGGTGCCCCCACCAGATTTTGAGCATTTTGCGCGGACGAACTTTAGGGGCCAGGGACCTCGGGCACTTATTTTTGAGCGCAGCTGTACCCTTTTTTAACTCAAGTAATATTAATGGATGGCGGCTCGCAAAAGTCTCGCCCCATTCCGAGATCCGGCGGACGAGTTGGCCAGCCCCCTCCCAGGCTATAGCCCACCACGTTTTAGCATTTTACGGCGACGGAGCTTAGGGAGGGCCTTCTGGGTGCTTATTTTCGGGCGCCGCTGTGCCAGCATGGCCTATTTTACTAGCACACGGAGGCGCTGTAAAGTGTCGCCCCATTCCGAGTCCGGCGGACGAGTTGGCCAGCCCTCCCCGAGGAGCTATAGCCCACCGATTTTGGGCATTTTTCGCGGCGGACGAACTTGGGGAGGCAGACCTTCGGGACACTTATTTTGGGCGCGGCTGTGCCCACGCCCTATTTTACAGCACACGGAGGCGATCGTAAGTCTCGCCCCATTCCGAGTCCTCGCCGGACGAGAGTTGGCCAGCCCCTCCCCCAAAGGCTATATAGCCCACCCGTTTCAAGGCATTTTGCGCCGGACGACCATGGGGGCAGGGGACCTTCGGGCGCTTATTTTTGGTGAGGCTGTGCCCTTTGGCCTATTTTGGCACACGGAGGACGCTGCAAAGTCTCGTCCCATTCTGAGTCGGATTGGGCCGAAGTCCAGCCTCCTGCCCAAGGTTATAGCCCACCCGTTTTTGGGCATTTTGCAAGTGGGCAGACTTGGGGACAGGACCTTCGGGCGCTTTTTTTTTGGTGAGGCTGTGCCATGACTATTTTTGGGGAGCGCTGCAAAGTCTCGCCCATTCCGAGTCCGGCCCGGACAGAGTGGGCCAACCCCTCCCCAAGGCTACAGCCCACCCGTTTTTGGGCATTTTTGCGGCGGACGAACTTGGGGACGGGACCTTCGGGCGCTTATTTTGGGTGCGGCTGTGCCCAGCGGCCAATTTTGCTTAGTACACGGAGGCGCTCACGAAGTCTCGCCCCATTCCGAGACCGCGGACGAAGTTGGCCAGCCCTCCCCAAGGCTATAGCCCACCGTTTTTGGGCATTTTGCGGCGGATGAACTTGGGGATGGGACCTTCGGGCACTTATTTTTGGGCGCGGCTGTGCCCGCCTGCCCAGCACACGGAGGCGATCGCAAGAGTCTCGCCCCATTCAGAGTCCGGCGAACGAAGTCGGCCAACCCCTCCCCCCAAGGATATAGCCCACCCGTTTTTTGGGCCATTTTGCGGCGGACAAACCATGGGACGGGACCAACGGGGGCGTATTTTTTGGCGCGGCTGTGCCCGCGGCCTGACCAGGCACGCGGAGGCGCTCGCAAAGTCTCAGCCCATTCCGAGTCCAGCAGCGAATTAGCCCCTCCCCAGGCTCTAGCCCACCCGTTTTTTGGGGCATTTTGGGGGGGTCGTACTTGGGGTCGGGTCCTTCGGGGGTTTATTTTTGGGCGCGGCTCTGCCCACGGCCTATTTTTGGCAAACGGAGGCGCTCGCAGTCTCGCCCCATTCCGAGTCCGGTGGACAAGTCGAAGCCAGCCCTCCCCCAAGGTTATAGCCACCCGTTTTGGGCATTTTGCGGCGGACGAACTTGGGGACGGGACCTTCGGGCGCTTTTTTTTTGGTGAGGCTGTGCCCGCGGCCTATTTTTGGCAAAGGGAGGGCGCTCGCAAAGTCTCGCCCCATTCCGAGTCCGGCGGACGAAGTGGGGCAGCCCCTCCCCCCAAGGCTACAGCCCACCCACCCGTTTTTAGGGCATTTTGCGGCGGACGAACTTGAGGGACGGGACCTTGGGCACTTATTTTGGCGCGGCTGTGCCCGCTGACCTGGCCCAGCACCACGGAGGCGACGCGCAGTCTCGCCCCATTCTGAGTCCGGCGGACGAAGTCGGCCAACCCTCCCCAAGGTTATAGCCCACCCGTTTTTAGGCATTTCGTGCAGACGAACTTGGGGACGGGACCTTCAGGGCGCTTATTTTGGGTGCGGCTGTGCCCGCGGCCTAGCACCACGGAGGCGCTCGCAAAGTCTCGCCCCATTCCCGAGTCCGGCCGGAAGTTGTGCCCCTCCCCCAAGGCTATAGCCCACCCGTTTTTGGGCATTTTACGGCGGACGAACTTGGGGGCCCGGGACCTTCGGGGGCTAATTTTTGGATGAGGCTGTGCCCGCGGCCTATTTTTGGCACACAGAGGGCGCTCGCAAAGTCTTGCCTCATTCCGAGACCAGCGGACGAAGTTGGCCAGCCCCTCCCCCCAAGGCTATAGCCCAACTGTTTTTTGGGCATTTTTGCGGCGGACGAACTTGAGGACGGGACCTTCGGGCGCTTATTTTTGGGTGCGGCTGTGCCCGCGGCCAATTTTTAGCACACGGAGGGCGCTCACGAAGTCTCGCCCCATTCCGAGACCGGCGGACGAAGTTGGCCAGCCCCTCCCCCCAAGGCTATAGCCCACCCGTTTTTTGGGCATTTTTGCGGCGGACGAACTTGGGGATGGGACCTTCGGGCACTTATTTTTGGGCGCGGCTGTGCCCGTGGCCTATTTTTGGCACACGGAGGGCGATCGCAAAGTCTCGCCCCATTCCGAGTCCGGCGGACGAAGTTGGCCAGCCCCTCCCCCCAAGGCTATAGCCCACCGGTTTTTTGGGCATTTTTGCGGTGGATGAACTTGGGGACGGGACCTTCGGGGGCTTATTTTTGGGCGCGGCTGTGCCCGCGGCCTGGCACACCACGGAGGGCTCGCAAGTCTCGCCCCATTCCGAGTCCGAGCGGACGAAGTTGGCCAGCCCTCCCCCAAGGCTATAGCCCACCCGTATTTTGGGCTTTTTTCCGGCGGTCGAACTTGGGGACGGGACCTTCGGGGGCTAATTTTTGGATGAGGCTGTGCCCGCGGCCTATTTTTGGCACACAGAGGGCGCTCGCAAAGTCTTGCCTCATTCCGAGACCAGCGGACGAAGTTGGCCAGACCCTCCCCCCAAGGCGATAGCCCAACGGTTTTTGGGCATTTTGCGTGAGACGAACTTGAGGACGGGACCTTGGGCGCTTATTTTGGGCGCAGCTGTGCCACGAGCCTATTTTTTTGGCACACGGAGGCGCTGCAAAGTCTCACCCCATTCCGAGTCCGTGGGCAGCGGACGAACTTGGCCAGACCCTCCCCCAAGGCGATAGCCCACCCGTTTTGGACACTTTTGCGGCGGATGAACTTGGGGACGGAACCTTCGGGCACTTATTTTGGGTGCAGCTGTACCCACGGCCTATTTTGGCACACGGAGGCGCTCATAAAGTCTCGACCCATTCCGAGTCTGGCGGACCAGACTTGGCCAACCCCTCCCCCAAGGCTATAGCCCACCCGTTGTTTGGGCATTTTGCGGCGGACGAACTTGGGGGCCCGGGACCTTCGGGGGCTTATTTTTTGGCGCGGCTGTGCCCGTGGCCTATTTTTACCACGGAGGCCGCTCGCAAAGCCTTGCACCATTCCGAGTCCGGCGGACGAAGTGGGCCAGCCCCACCCCCCAAGGCTATAGCCCACCCGTGTTTGTGGCCTTTTTGCGCAGGAAGAACATTGCGCCCCGCCTTGAGGCGGTTCTTTTAAGCGCGGCTGTCCCCTTGACCTATTTTTGGCACGCGGAGGTGGCTCGCAAAGTCTCGCGCCATTAGGAAACCGGCGGACGAAGTTGTCCATCCCCTGCGCTCGCAAAGTCTCGACCCATTCTGAGTCCGGCGGACGAAGTGGGCCAGCCCCTCCCCCCAAGGCTATAGTCCACCCGTTTTTTGGGCTTTTTTGCGGCGGACGAACTTGGGGACGGGTGCTTCGGGGGCTTATTTTTGGGCGCGGCTGTGACCACGGCCTATTTTTGGCACACGGAGGGCGCTCGCAATGTCTCGCCCCATTCCAAGTCCGGAGGCGAAGTTGGCCAGCCCTCCCCCAAGGATATAGCCCACCCGTTTTGGGCATTTGGCGTGGACGAACTTGGGGACCAGGGACTTTCGGGCGCTTATTTTTGGCGCGGCTGTGCCCGTGGCTATTACGGCCCAGTACACGGAGGCGTCGCAAGTCTCGCCCCATTCCGAGTCCGGCGGACGAAGTTAGCCCCTCCCCCAAGGCTATAGCCACCCGTTTTTGGGCATTTTGCGGCGGGCGAACTTGGGGGCGGGACCTTCGAGGGCTTATTTTTTGTGCGGCTGTGAGCGCGGCCTATTTTTGGCACACGGAGGCGCTGCAAAGTCTCGCCTCATTCCGAGACCGGCGGACGAAGTTGGCCAGCCCCTCCCCCCAAGGCTATAGCCCAACTGTTTTTTGGGCATTTTTTCGGCGGACGAACTTGAGGACGGGACCTTCGGGCGCTTATTTTTGGGCGCAGCTGTTCCCACGGCTTATTTTTGGCACACGGAGGACGCTCACAAAGTCTCACCCCATTCCGAGTCCGGCGGACGAACTTGGCCAGCCCCTCCCCCCAAGGCGATAGCCCACCCGTTTGGACACTTTGCGGCGGATGAACTTGGGGCCAGGCGTTCGGGCGCTTATTTTTGGTTGCAGCTGTACCCACGGCCTATTTTTGGCACACGGAGGCGCTCATAAAGTCTCGCCCCATTCCTAGTCTGGCGGACGAACTTGGCCAACCCCTCCCCCCAAGGCTATAGCCCACCCGTTGTTTGGGCATTTTTGCGGCGGACGAACTTGGGGGGGACCTTGGGGCTTATTTTTGGGCGCGGCTGTGCCGTGGCCTGCCATTTTTGCACCACGGAGGCCGCTGCAAGCCTTGCACCATTCCGAGTCCGGCGGACGAAGTGGGCCAGCCCACCCCCAAGGCTATAGCCCACTTTTTGTGGCATTTTTCCACAGGACAACATGGCGCCCCAGCCTTGGGCGGTTCTTTTAGGCGCGGCTGTCCCCCGACCTATTTTCAGCACGCGGAGGTGGCTCGCAAAGTCTCGCGCCATTAGGAAACCGGCGGACGAGTTGGCCATCCCTGCGCTCGCAAAGTCTCACCCATTCCGAGTCCGAGGCGGACCAGTGGGCCAGCCCCCTCCCAGGCTATAGCCCACCCGTTTTTGGCATTTTGCGGCGGACGAACTTGGGAGGCGGGACCTTCGGGGCTTATTTTTGGGCGCGGCTGTGACCGCGGCCTATTTGGCACACGGAGGCGCTCGCAATGTCTCGCCCCATTCCAAGTCCGGAGGCGAGGTTGGCCAGCCCTCCCCAAGGATGTAGCCACCACGTTTTTGGGCATTTTGCGAGGAACTTGGGAGGGACTTTGGGCGCTTATTTTGGGCGCGGCTGTGGCGTGGCTGGCACACGGAGGCGCTCGCAAAGTCTCGCCCATTCCGAGTCCGGCGGACTTGGCCAACCCTCCCGAGCTATAGCCCACCCGATTTTGGGCAATTTTGCGGCGGACGAACTTGGGGCGGGACCGGGCACTTATTTTAAGGTGCGGCTGTGCCCAGCTATCTTACAGCACACGGAGGCGATCGCAAAGTCTCGCCCATTCCGAGTCGGCGGACGAAGTTGGCCAACCTCCCCCAAGGCTATAGCCACCCGTTTTGGGCATTTTGCGGCGGCGGGCGAACTTGGGAGGCGGGACCTTGGGAGGCTTATTTTTTTGGCGCTGGCTGTGCCTGGCCTATTTTGGCACACGGAGGCGCTCGCAAAGTCTCGCCTCATTCCGAGACCCGTGGGACAGTTGGCCAGCCCCCTCCCAGACTATGGCCCAACTGTTTTTGGGCATTTTGCGTGAGAAGAACTTGAGGAGGCGGGACCTTGGGCGCTTATTTTTGGCGCAGCTGTGCCCACGGCTTATTTTAGCACACGGAGGCGCTGCAAAGTCTCACCCCATTCCGAGTCCGAGGCGGACGAACTTGGCCCAGCCCTCCCCCAAGGCTATAGCCCACCCGTTTTTAGGCATTTTGCGGCGGACGAACTTGGAGACGGGACCATCAGGGAGGCTTATTTTTGGCGCGGCTGCGCCGCGGCTATTTTGGCACACGGAGGGTGCTCGCAAAGGCTTCGGCCCATTCCGAGTCCGGCGGACGATGTTGGCCAGCCCCTCCCCCAAGGCTCTAGCCTACCCGTTTTTAGCATTTTGCGGCGGACGAACTTTGGGGCCAGGGACCTTCAGGCTTATTTTTGTGCAGCTGTGCCGTGGCCTATTTTGGCACCACGGAGGCACTCGCAAAGTCTCGCCCCATTCCGAGTCCGGCGGACGTAGTGAGCCAGCCACTCCCCCCAAGGCTATAGCCCACCCGTTTTTTGTCATTTTTGCGGCGGACGAACTTGGAGACGGGTCCTTCGGGGGCTTAATTTTGGGCATGGCTGAGCCCGCATTCTATTTTTGGCTTTGGAGGGTGCTCGAAACTTCGCCCCATTCCGAGTCCGGCGGACGAAGTGGGCCAGCCCCTCGCCCACCCGTTTTTTGGGCATTTTTGCGGCGGACGACATTGGGGACGAGACCTTCGGGGGCTTATTTTTGGGCGTGGCTATGCCCGCGGCCTGGCCATTTGCACACGGAGGCACTCGCAAATTCTCGCCCCATTCCGAGTCCGAGCGGACGAAGTTGGCCAGCCCCTCCCCCAAGGCTATAGCCCACCGTTTTTAGGCATTTTTGCGGCGGACGAACTTGGAGGCGGGACCATCGGGGCTTATTTTTGGCGCGCTGCGCCGCGGTCTGGCTGGCACACGGAGGGTGCTCGCAGGCTTCGGCCCATTCCGAGTCAGGCGGACCCGATGTTGGCCAGCCCCTCCCCCAAGGCTCTAGCCTACCCGTTTTTAGCATTTTGCGGCGGACGAACTTTGGGGCGGGACCTTGAGGGGCTTATTTTTGTGCAGGCTGTGCCGTGGCCTATTTTTGGCACTGCGGAGGGCACTCGCAAAGTCTCGGCCCATTCCGAGTCCGGCGGACGTAGTGAGCTAGCCACTCCCCCCAAGGCTATAGCCCACCCGTTTTTTGTCATTTTGCGGCGGACGAACTTGGAGACGGGACCTTCGGGGGCTTATTTTTGGCGCGGCTATGCCGCGGCCTAATTTTGGCACGGAGGCGCTCGCAAAGTCTCGTCCCATTCCGAGTCCGGCGGACGATGTTGGACAACACCTCCCCAAGGCTATAGCCCACCGTTTTTAGGCATTTTGTAGGCGGACGAACTTTGGGACGGGACCTTCGGGGCTTATTTTTGGGAGCGGCTGTGCCTGCGGCCTATTTTGGCGAGCGGAGGGCCATCGCAAGTCTCGCCCATTCCGAGTCCGGCGGACGAAGTGGGCCAGCCCCTCCCCCAAGGCTATAGCCACACGTTTTTGGGCATTTTGCGGCGGACGAACATGGGGCCCAGGGACCTTCGGGGGAGATTATTTTTGGGCACGGCTGTGCCGCGGCCTATTTTGGCAGACGGAGGGCTGTAATGTCTCGCCCCATTCCCGGCGGACGAAGTTGGCCAGCCCCCCCCCCCACGGCTACAGCCCACCCGTTTTTGGGCATTTTACGGCGGACGAACTTGGTGACGGGACCTTCGAGGCTTATTTTTGGGTGCGGATGTGCCCGCGAGCCTATTTTGGCACACGGAGGCGCTCACAGAGGCTCACCCCATTCCGAGTCCGAGGCGGACGAAGTGGGCCAACCTCGCCCACCGTTTTTACGCTTTTGCGGCGGAGAACTTGGTGACGGGACCTTTGGGGCTTATTTTGGGCGCGGCTGTGCCCACTGGCTATTTTGGCACACGGAGGCGCTCGCAAAGTCTCGCCCCATTCCCGAGTCCGAGCGGACAGAGTGGGCCAGCCCTCCCCCAGGCTATAGCCCACCTGTTTTTGGGCATTTTTGCGGCGGACGAACTTGGGGCGGGACCTTCGGGGGCTTATTTTGGGCGGCTGTGCCACGGCCTAGGCACACCGGGTGCTCATGAGGTCGCCCCATTCCGAGTCAGGCGGATGAAGTAGGCGGCCCCTCCCCAAGGCTATAGCCCACCCGTTTTGGGAATTTTTGCAGCGGGCGAACTTGAGGACCAGGACCTTGAGGGGCTTATTTTTGGGTGCGGCTGTTCCTGTGGCCTATTTTTGGCACACGGAGAGTGCTCACAAAGTCTCGCCCCATTCCGAGTCAGAGGCGAGTTGGCCAGCCCTCCTCCCAAGGCTATAGCCCACCGTTTTGGGCATTTTGCGGCGACCTTGGGGAGCCGAGACCTTGGGGGGCTTATTTTTGGCGCGGCTGTGCCCGGCCTATTTTGGCACCACGGAGGCGCTCGCAAGGAGCTTCGCCCCATTCCGAGTCGGCGGACGATGTTGGCCAGCCCTCCCCCAAGGCTCAGCCCACCCGTTTTTGGCATTTTTGCGGCGGACCGAACTTTGGGGCGGGACCTTGAGGGCTTATTTTTGTACCACGGCTGTGCCGTGGCCTATTTTTGGCACACAGAGGGGCACTGCATGAGGTCTCGCCCCATTCCGAGTCCGGCGGACGTAGTGAGCCAGCCACTCCCCCAAGGCTATAGCCACCCCGTTTTTAGGGAATTTTGCAGCGAGACGAACTTGGGGACCAGGACCTTGGGGATTATTTTGGGCGCGGCTGTGCCCGCGGCCTATTACAGCAGGGCGGAGGCGCTCGCAATGTCTCGCCCCATTCGAGTCCGGCGGACGAAGTTGGCCAGCCCTCCCCCAAGGCTATAGCCCACCGTTTTGGGCATTTTCACAGTAGACGAACTTGGTGACGGGACCTTCGGGGGCTTATTTTTGGGTGCGGATGTGCCAGCGGCTATTTTTGGCACACGGAGGTGCTCACGGCTCGCCCATTCCGAGTCCGGCGGACGAGTGGGCCAGCCCCTGCCCACCCGTTTTGGGCTTTTTGCAGACAGAACTTGGTGGCCAAGGACCTTTGGGGCTTATTTTTGGGCGCGGCTGTGTCCCCTGGCCTATTTGCACCACGGAGGCGCTCGCAAAGTCTCGCCCCATTCCGAGTCCGAGCGGACGAAATTGGCCACCCCTCCCCGAGGCTATAGCCCACCCGTTTTTGGGCATTTTGCGGCGGACAAACTTGGGCGGGACCTTCGGGGGCTTATTTTTGGGCGCGGCTGTGCCCGGGCCTATGGCACACCGAGGTGCTGCAGGTCTCGCCCCATTCCGAGTCCGGCGGATGAAGTAGGCCCCTCCCCCAAGGCTATAGCCACCGTTTTTAGGAATTTTGCAGCGGACGAACTTGGGGCGGGACCTTCGAGGACTTATTTTTGGGTGCGGCTGTTCCCGTAGCCTTTTTGGCACACGGAGTGCTCTGAAGTCTCGCCCCATTCGAGTCCGGGGAGGCGAAGTTGGCCAGCCTCCTCCCAAGGCTATAGCCCACCAGTTTTTAGGCATTTTGCGGCGGACGACCTTGGGGACCCGACCTTCGGGTGCTTAATATTGGGCGCGGCTGTGCCAGCGGCTATTTTTGGCACACAGAGGGTGCTGCAAAGTCTCACCCAATGAGTTCCGATTCCGAGCGGACAAGTTGGCCAGCCCTCCCCAGGCATAGCCCACCGTTTTTGGCCATTTTGCGGCGGGCCCAGACTTGAACGGCCGCCGGGAGCTTATTTTGGCGTGACTCACATGGCGGCTACTATTTTTGGCAAGCGTCATCTGGCTTTCATAAGTCTCGTCCCATTCCGAGGTCAGGGGACCAGTAGGCCAGCCCTCCCCTGGCCATAGCCCCCCGTTTTGGGGCATTTTGCGAGAGGACGAACTTGGGGACCAGGGGACCTTTGGGAGCTTATTTTGGGTGCGGCTGTGCCCGCGGCCTATTTCCCAGCACATAGAGGGCACTGTAAAGTCTCGCCCCATTCAGTCCGAGTCAGCGGACAGGAATTTGGCCAGCCCCTCCCCCAAGGCTATAGCCCACCCGTTTTTAGGCATTTTGCGGCGGACGAACTTGGAGGCGGGACCTTCGAGGGCTTATTTTTGGGCGCGGCTGTGTGCGGCCTATTTTGGCACCACGGAGCGCTCATGAAGTCTCGCCCCATTCCGAGTCCGAGGGACGATGTTGTGCCCTCCCCCAAGGCTCTAGCCACCCGTTTTTGGCATTTTTGCGCGGACGAACTTTGGGACGGGGAACCGGGGCTTATTTTTAGGCACATGCTGTGCCTGCACGAGGCCTATTTTAGGCACACAGAGGGCACTCGCAAAGTCTTGCCCCATTCCGAGTCCGGCGGACGAAGTGGGCCAGCCACTCCCCCCAAGGCAATAGCCCATCCGTTTTTTGGGCATTTTGCGGCGGGCCGAACTGGAAGCGGGACCTTGGGGGCTTATTTTCTGCGTGGCTGTACTTACGGCCTAATTTTGGCACCTGGTGCGCTGCAAAGTCTCGCCCGATTCCGTGTCCGGCGGCCGAAGTTGGCCATATCCTCCCCCCAGGCTGTAGCCCACCCGTTTTTTGGGCATTTTTGTGGCTGACGAACTTGGGGACGGGCCCTTCGGGGGCTTATTTTTGGGCGCGGCTGTGCAGACAGCCTATTTTTTGCACACGTAGGGTACTATGCAGCGTCTACTTCCCATTCCAGTCCGGCGGACGATGTTGGCCAGCCCTCCCCCAAGGCTGTAGCCCACCCGTTTTTAGGCATTTTTGCTTGGACGAACATGGGGCGGGAACTTTGGGGGTTTATTTTGGGCACGGCTGTGCCGCGGCTATTTTGGCACACGGAGGGTGCTCACAAAGTCTCGCCCCATTCGAGTCCGGCGGATGAGTTGGCCAGCCCTCCCCCAAGGCTGTAGCCCACCCGTTTTTAAGGCATTTTACAGCGGACGAACTTGGGGACGGGACCTTTAAGGGCTTATTTTGGGTGCGGCTGTGCCGCGGCCTAGGCACACGGAGGCCGCTCGAAAAGTCTCGCCCCTTTCCGAGTCCGGGCGGACGGTTGGCCAGCCTCCCCCAAGGCTAGCCCACCCGTTTTTGGGCATTTTGCGGCGGACGAACTTGGGGACCAGGACCTTCGAGGGCTTATTTCTGGAGTGCGGCTGTGACCGCGGCCTATTTTTTTCACCACGGAGGGCGCTCGCAAAGTCTCTCCCATTCCGTGTCCGTCGGACGAAGTGGGCCAGCCCTCCCCCAAGGCTGTAGCCACCCGTTTTTGGCATTTTGCTTGGACGAACTTGGGGACGGGACCTTTGGGGCTTATTTTTGGGCGCGGCTGTGCCCGCGGCCTATTTTGACTTACACAGAGGGTGCCGAAAAGTCTCGCCCCATTCAAGTCCGGCGGACGGTTTGGCCAGCCCTCCCCCAAGGCTATAGCCCACCCGTTTTTGGGCATTTTGCGGCGGACGAACCTGGGGCCAGGACCTTCGGGGGCTAATTTTTGGGCGCGGCTGTGTCCGCTGCCTATTTTTGGCACACGGAGGCCGTTCGCAAAGTCTCGACCCATTCCGAGTCCGGCGGACGAAGTTGGCCAACCCCTCCTCCCGGGGCTATAGCCACCCGTTTTTAGGCATTTTGCGGCGGATGAACTTGGGGACGGGACCTTGGGGCTATTTTTGGGCGCGGCTGTGACCGCGGAATATTTTGGCACACGGAGGCGCTCACAAAGTCTCTCCCCCATTCCAAGTCCGGACAATTTGGCCAGCCTCCCCAGGCTGTAGCCCACCGTTTTGGGCATTTTGCGGCGGAAGAACTTGGGACGGGACCTTCAAGGGCTTATTTTGGGCGCGGCTGTGCCCGCAGCCTATTTTCGCACACGGAGCCGTTCGCAAAGTCTCGCCCCATTCCGAGTCCGGCGGACAGTGGGCCAGCCCTCCTCCCAAGGCTATAGCCACCCGTTTTTGGGCATTTTGCGGCGGATGAACTTGGGACGGGACCTTCGGGGCTTATTTCTTGGCGCGGCTGTGACCGCGGAATATTTTTGCACACGGAGGCGCTGCAAGTCTCTCCCCATTCCGAGTCCGGCGGACCAATTTGGCCAGCCCCTCCCCCAAGGCTGTAGCCACCCGTTTTTGGGCATTTTCACAGTGGACGAACTTGGGGGGGACAAGGGCTTATTTTTGGGCGCGGCTGTGCCTTCACCCAGCACACGGAGGCGCTGCAAAGTCTCTCCCAATTCCGAGTCCGAGCGGACGAATTTGGCCAGCCCACTCCCCCAAGGCTGTAGCCCACCGTTTTTGGGCATTTTTGCTTCGGACGAACATGGGGCGGGACCTTTGGGGGCTTATTTTGGGCGCGGCTGCGCCATTCTTCACACAGCACACGGAGGCCGCTCGCAAGTCTCGCCCATTCCGAGTCCGGCGGACAGGGTTGGCCAGCCCACTCCCCCGAGGCTATAGCCCACTCGTTTTTGGGCATTTTTGCGTGACGAACTTGGGGCGGGACCTTCGGGGGCTTATTTTGGGCATGGCTGTGCCGTGGCCTATTTTGGCACAGCGAGGCCGCTCGCAAGTCTCGCCCATTCCAGTCCGGCGGACGAAGTTTGCCAGCCCTCCCCCAAGGCTATAGCCACCGTTTTTGGGCATTTTGCGGCGGACGAACTTGGGGACAGGACCTTCGGGGCTTATTTTGGACGGCTGTGCCATGGCCTATTTTTGGCACACGGAGGCCGCTCGCAAAGTCTCACCCCATTCCGAGTCCGGCGGATGAAGTTGGCCAGCCCCACCCCCCAAGGCTATAGCCCACCCGTTTTTGTGGACTTTTTCCGCTGGACGAACTTGGCGCCTCGGCCTTCGGGCGGTTATTTTTGGACGCGGCTGTGCCCGCGGCCTAGTTTTGGCACACGGAGGCCGCTCGCAAAGTCTCGCGCCATTCCGAGTCCAGTGGACGAAGTTGGACAGCCCCACCCCCCAAGGCTATAGCCCACCCGTTTTTGTGGCCTTTTTCCGCGGGACGAACTTGGCGCCCCGGCCTTCGGGCAGTTATTTTTGGGCGCGGCTGTGCCCATGACCTATTTTGGCACACACCACGGAGGCCGCTCGCAAAGTCTCGCGCCATTCAAGTCCGGCGGACGAAGTTGGCCAGCCCCACCCCCAAGGCTATAGCCCACCCGTTTTGTGGCCTTTTCCGCTGGGCCGAACTTGGCGCCCGGCCTTGGATTATTTTTGCCAGCCCCACCCCCTAAGGCTATAGCCCACCCGTTTTGTGGCATTTTCCGCTGGGCGAACTTGTGCCCGGCCTTCAGGCGGTTATTTTTGGGTGCGGCTGTACCCACATGACCTATTTTGGTACACCGGGCCGCTCGCAAAAGTCTCGCGCCATTCGAGTCCAGCGGACGAAGTTGTCCTACCCCACCCCCAAGGCTATAGCCACCCGTTTTTGTGGCCTTTTTCTGCTGGACGAACTTGGCGCCCGGCCTTGGGCGGTTATTTTGGCGCGGCTGTGGCCGCGCCTTTACTGCTGAGGCCACTCGCAAAGTCTCGCGCCATTCGGAGTCCGTAGCGGACGAAGTTGGCCAGCCCCACCCCAAGGCTATAGCCCACCCGTTTTGTGGCCTTTTCCGCTGGGCGAACTTGGCGCCCGGACTTGGGCGGTTATTTTTGGGTGCAGCTGTGCCCGTGGCCTATTTTGGCACACGAGGCCGCTCGCAAAGTCTCGCGCCATTCCGAGTCCGAGGCGGACGAGTTGGCCAGCCCACCCCCAAGGCTATAGCCCACCCGTTTTTTTGGCCTTTTTCCGCTGGACTAACTTGGCGCCCCGGAATTCGGGCGGTTATTTTTGGTCGCGGCTGTGCCCGCGGCCTATTTTTGGTACACAGAGGCCATTCGCAAAGTTTCGCGCCATTCCGAGTCCGGCGGACGAAGTTGGCCAGCCCCTCCCCCCAAGGCTATAGCCCACCCGTTTTTTGGGCATTTTTGCGGCGGATGAACTTGGGGACGGGACCTTCGGGTGCTTATTTTTGGGCGCGGCTGTGCCCGCGGCTATTTTGCACACGGAGGATGTTGCAAAAGTCTCGCCCCATTCCGAGTCCGGCGGACAGTTGGCCAGCCCCTCCTCCCAAGGCTATAGCCCACCGTTTTTGGGCATTTTGCGGCGGATGAACTTGGGGAGGACCTTGGTGCTTATTTCAGGCGCGGCTGTGACCGTGGCTATTTTTGGCACACGGAGCGCTGCAAAGTCTCGCCCCATTCCGAGTCCGGCGGACGAAGTTTGCCAGCCCTCCCCAAGGCTATAGCCACCCGTTTTTGGGCATTTTGCGGCGGACCGAACTTGGGGACAGGACCTTCGGGGTTATTTTGGAGCGGCTGTGCCCGGCCTATTTTAGCACCACGGAGGCCGCTCGCAAAGTCTCACCCCATTCCGAGTCCGAGCGGATGAAGTTGGCCAGCCCCACCCCCAAGGCTATAGCCCACCCGTTTTGTGGACTTTTCCGCTGGGCGACTTGGCGCCTCGGCGGGATTATTTTGGACTGGCGGCTGTGCCCGCGGCTGTTTTGCACGGAGGCCGCTCGCAAAGTCTCGCGCCATTCCGAGTCCAGTGGACGAAGTTGGACAGCCCCACCCCCAAGGCTATAGCCCACCCGTTTTTGTGGCCTTTTTCCTTGGGGACGAACTTGGCGCCCGGCCTTGGGCAGTTATTTTGGGCGCGGCTGTGCCCATGCGGCCTATTTTGGCACACACGGAGGCCGCTCGCAAAGTCTCGCGCCATTCCAATTCCGAGCGGACGAGTTGGCCAGCCCCACCCCCAAGGCTATAGCCCACCCGTTTTGTGGCCTTTTTCCGCTGGAGAACTTGGCGCCCGGCCTTCGGACGGTTATTTTCTGCCAGCCCCACCCCCAAGGCTATAGCCCACCCGTTTTGTGGCATTTTCCGCTGGACGAACTTGTCGCCCGGCCTTCAGTGTTATTTTTGGGTGCGGCTGTACCCGCGGCCTATTTTTGGTACACGAGGCCGCTCGCAAAGTCTCGCGCCATTCGAGGTCAGTGAGGACCAGTTGTCCTACCCCACCCCCAAGGCTATAGCCCACCCGTTTTGTGGCCTTTTTCTGCTGGACGAACTTGGCGCCCGGCCTTCGGGCGGTTATTTTGGCGCGGCTGTGGCCCCTATTTTATAACACGGAGGCCACTCGCAAAGTCTCGCGCCATTCGAGTCCAGTGAGATGGTTAGCCAGCCCACCCCCAAGGCTATAGCCCACCGTTTTTGTGGCCTTTTTCCGGAGACCAGACTTGGCGCCCGGACTTGGGCGGTTATTTTAGTGCAGCTGTGCCCGTGGCCTATTTTGGCACACCGAGGCCGCTCGAAAGTCTCGCGCCATTCCGAGTCCGAGGCGGACGAAGTTGGCCAGCCCCACCCCCAAGGCTATAGCCCACCCGTGTTTTGGCCTTTTCCGCTGGACGAACTTGGCGCCCGGCATTCGGGCAGTTATTCTTGGCGCGGCTGTGCCGCGGCCTATTTTTTTGGTACCACAGAGGCCATTCGCAAAGTCTCGCGCCATTCCGAGTCCGGCGGACGAAGTTGGCCAGCCCCGTCCCCAAAGGCTATAGCCCACCCATTTTTGGGCATTTTGCAGGCGGACGAACTTGGAGTGCGGGACCTTTGGGGGCTTATTTTGGGCGCGGCTGTGCCCGCGGCCTTGGCCACGGAGGACGTTCGCAAAGTCTCGCCCCATTCCGAGTCCGGCGGACGAAGTTGGCCAGCCCCTTCTCCCAAGGCTATAGCCCACCCGTTTTTTGGGCATTTTTGCGGCGGATGAACTTGGGGACGGGACCTTCGGGGGCCTATTTCTGGGCGCGGCTGTGACCGTGGCCTGGCACACGGAGGCGCTGCAAAGTCTCTCCCATTCGAGTCCGAGCGGACAGGTTTGGCCAGCCCCTCCCCCCAAGGCTGTAGCCCACCCGTTTTTTGGGCATTTTTGCTTCGGACGAACATGGGGACGGGACCTTTGGGGGCTTATTTTTGGGCGCGGCTGTGCCCACGGCCTATTTTTGGCACACGGAGGCCGCTCGCAAAGTCTCGCCCCATTCTGAGTCCGAGCGGACGAGTTGGCCAACCCCTCCCCCAGGCTATAGCCCGCCCGTTTTTAGGCATTTTGCGGCGGACGGGCGAACTTGGGGACGGGACCTTCGGGGCTTATTTTGGGCACGGCTGTGCCCGTGGCCTGGCACCGCGAGGCCGCTCGCAAAGTCTCGCCCCATTCCGAGTCCGGCGGACGAAGTTTGGCAGACCTCCCCCCAAGGCTATAGCCACCCGTTTTTGGGCATTTTTGCGGCGGACGAACTTGGGGCGGGACCTTGAGGGCTTATTTTGGGCTGGCTGTGCCAGCGGCCTGGCCTGACACACGGAGGCCGCTGCAAGTCTCGCCCCATTCCGAGTCCGAGCGGACGAAGTTGGCCAGCCCCCCCCAAGGCTATAGCCCACCCGTTTTTGTGGACTTTCCGCTGGACGAACTTGGCGCCTCGGCCTTGGCGGTTATTTTGGGCGGCTGTGCCACGGCCTATTTTGGCACAGCACACGGAGGCCGCTCGCAAAGTCTCGCGCCATTCCGAGTCCGGCGGACGAGTTAGCCAGCCCACCCCAAAGGCAATAGCCAACCCGTTTTTGTGGCCTTTTCCGCTGGACGAACTTGGCGCCCGGCCTTCGTGCAGTTATTTTTGGGCGCGGCTGTGCCGCGGCCTATTTTGCACCACGGAGGCCGCTCGCAAAGTCTCGCGCCATTCCAAGTCCGGCGGACAGAAGTTGGCCAGCCCCACCCCCAAGGCTATAGCCCACCCGTTTTTGTGGCCTTTTTCCGCTGGACGAACTTGGCGCCTCGGCCTTGGGCGGTTATTTTGGGCGCGGCTGTGCCACTGGCCTATTTTGGCACACGGAGGCCGCTCGCCAAGTCTCGCGCCATTCCGAGTCCGGCGGACGAGGTTGGCCAGCCCCACCCCAGGCAATAGCCCACCCGTTTTTGTGGACTTTTCCGCTGGGCCGAACTTGGCGCCTCGGCCTTCGGGCGGTTATTTTTGGGCGCGGCTGTGCCCACGGCCTATTTTGGCACACGGAGGCCGCTCGCAAAGTCTCGCCCCATTCCGAGTCCGGCGGACGAGTTGGCCAGCCCACCCCCAAGGCTATAGCCACCCGTTTTGTGGCCTTTTCAGCTGGAGGAACTTGGCGCCCGGCCTTGGGCGCTTATTTTTGTCTTGCTGTTCCCACGGCCTATTTTTGGCGCACGGAGGCCTTCGCAAAGTCTCGCGCCATTCAGTCCGGGCGGACGAAGTTGGCCAACCCCACTCCCCAAAGCTATGGCCCACCCGTTTTGTGGCCTTTTCCGCTGGGTGAGACTTGGCGCCCGGCCTTCGGGCGGTTATTTTTGCCAGCCCCACCCCCAAGGCTATAGCCACCCGTTTTTGTGGCCTTTTTCCGCTGGACCGAACTTGTCGCCCGGCCTTCAGATTATTTTGGGTGCGGCTGTACCCGCCGGCCTATTTTAATGGTACACCGAGGCCGCTCGCAAAGTCTCGTGCCATTCCGAGGTCCGGCGGACGAGTTGTCCTACCCCACCCCCAAGGCTATAGCCCACCCGTTTTGTGGCCTTTTTCTGCTGGACGAACTTGGCCCGGCCTTGGGCGGTTATTTTTAGGGCGGCTGTGCCCGCGGCCTATTTTAGAACACGGAGGCCGCTGCAAAGTCTCGCACCATTCGGAGTCCGGGCGGACGAGTTGGCCAGCCCCACCCCCAAGGCTATAGCCCACCCGTTTTGTGGCCTTTTCCGCTGGGCGAACTTGGCGCCCCGGACTTCGGGCGGTTATTTTGGGTGCAGCTGTGCCCGTGGCCTATTTTGGCACACCCGATGCCGCTCAAAGTCTCGCGCCATTCCGAGTCCAGGCGACGAAGTTGGCCAGCCCCACCCCCTAAGGCTATAGCCCACCCGTGTTTGGACTTTTCCGCTGGAGACTTGGCGCCCGGCCTTGGGCGGTTATTTTTGGGCGGCTGTGCCAGCGGCCTATTTTTGGCACCACGGAGGCCGTTCGCAAAGTCTCGCGCCATTCCGAGTCCGAGGCGGACAGAAGTGGGCCAGCCCCACCCCCAAGGCTATAGCCCACCCGTTTTTGTGGCCTTTTTCCGCTGGACGAACTTGGCGCCCGGCCTTGGACGGTTATTTTTGGCGCGGCTGTGCCCGCGGCCTATTTTGGCACACGGAGGCCGCTCGCAAAGCCTCGCACCATTCGGAGTCCGGCGGACAGAGTTGCCCAGCCCCACCCCCAAGGCTATAGCCCACCCGTTTTGTGGCCTTTTTCCGCTGGACGAACTTGGCGCCCGGCCTTGGGCGGTTATTTTGGGTGCGGCTGTGCCCGGCCTATTTTGGCACACGGAGGCCGCTCGCAAAGTCTCGCACCATTCCGAGTCCAGCGGACGAAGTTGGCCAACCCACCCCCAAGGCTATAGCCCACCCGTTTTGTGGCCTTTTTCCGCTGGACGAACTTGGCGCCTTGGGCGGTTATTTTTAGGCGCGGCTGTACCAGCGGCCTATTTTAGAACACGGAGGCCGCTCGCAAAGTCTCGCGCCATTCGGAGTCCGGCGGACGAGTTGGCCAGCCCCACCCCCAAGGCTATAGCCCACCGTGTTTTTGGCCTTTTCCGCTGGGCGAACTTGGCGCCCGGCCTTCGGACGGTTATTTTTAGACACGGCTGTGCCGCGCCCTAGGCACACGGGCCACTACGCAAAGTCTCGCGCCATTCCGAGTCCGAGTGGACGAGGTTCCAGCCCCACCCCCCAAGGCTATAGGCCACCCGTTTTTTGGACTTTTTTCCGCTGGGCGAACTTGGCGCCCGGCCTTCGGTTATTTTTTGGGCTCGGCTGTGCCCGCGGCCTATTTTGGCACACGGAGGCCGCTCGCAAAGTATCGCACCATTCGGAGTCCGGCGGACCAAGTTGGCCAGCCCCACCCCCCAAGGCTATAGCCCACCCGTTTTGTGGCCTTTTTCCGCTGGGCGAGCTTCGCGCCCCGGCCTTCGGGCGGTTATTTTTAGGCGCGGCTGTACCCGCGCCCTATTTTGTGGAGGCCACTCGAAAAGTTTAACGCCATTCCGAGTCGGACGAAGTTGGCCAGCCCCCAAGGCAATAGCCCACCCGTTTTTGTGGCCTTTTTCCGCTGCACGAGCTTGGCGCCCCGGCCTTCAGGGGGGTATTTTTGGGCGCGGCTGTGCACGCGGCCTATGTTTAGCACACGGAGGCCGCTCGCAACGTCTCGCGCCATTCCGAGTCCGAGTGGGCCGCCCCACCCCAGGCTATAGGCCACCCGTTTTTGTGGCCTTTTTCCGCTGGACGAACTTGGCGCCCGGCCTTCGGGCGGTTATTTTTGATGCGGCTGTGCCACCTAGTTTTGCACACGGAGGCGCTCGCAAAGTCTCGCACCATTCCGAGTCGAAGCGGACGAAGTTGGCCAACCCCACCCCCAAAGGCAATAGCCAACCCGTTTTTGTGGCCTTTTTCGCTGGACGAACTTGGCGCCCGACCTTCGTGCAGTTATTTTTGGCGCGGCTGTGCCGACCTGGCACCACGGAGGGCGCTGCAAAGTCTCGCGCCATTCCAAGTCCGGCGGACGAAGTTGGCCAGCCCCACCCCCCAAGGCTATAGCCCACCCGTTTTTGTGGCCTTTTCCGCTGGAGGAACTTGGCGCCCGGCCTTGGGCGCTTATTTTTGTCTTGTGACTGTTCCCACGGCCTATTTTGGCGCACGGAGCGCTCGCAAAGTCTCGCGCCATTCGAGTCCGAGCGGACGAAGTTGGCCAACCCCACTCCCCAAAGCTATGGCCCACCCGTTTTTGTGGCCTTTTCCGCTGGACGAACTTGGCGCCCGGCCTTCGGGCGGTTATTTTGCCAGCCCCACCCCCCAAGGCTATAGCCCACCACGTTTTTGTGGCCTTTTTCCGCTGGACCAGAACTTGTCGCCCGGCCTTGGGCGGTTATTTTGGGTGCGGCTGTGCCCGCCTATTTTTACACCGAGGCGCTCGCAAAGTCTCGTGCCATTCCGAGTCCGGCGGAGTGAGGCAGTTGTCCTACCCCACCCCCAAGGCTATAGCCCACCCGTTTTTGTGGCCTTTTTCTGCTGGACCGAACTTGGCGCCCGGCCTTGGGCGGTTATTTTGGCGCGGCTGTGCCCAGCGGCCTATTTTAGAACACGGAGGCCGCTCGCAAAGTCTAGCACCATTCGGAGTCCGGCGGACGAAGTTGGCCAGCCCCACCCCCAAGGCTATAGCCCACCCGTTTTGTGGCCTTTTCCGCTGGACGAACTTGGCGCCCGGACTTGAGCGGTTATTTTTGGGTGCAGCTGTGCCCGTGGCCTATTTTGGCACACGATGCCGCTCGCAAAGTCTCGCGCCATTCCGAGTCAGGCGGACGAGTTGGCCAGCCCACCCTAAGGCTATAGCCCACCCGTGTTTTTGGACTTTTCCGCTGGACGAACTTGGCGCCCGGCCTTGGGCGGTTATTTTTGGGCGCGGCTGTGCCTGCGGCCTGGCCACGCACACGGGGCCGTTACGCAAAGTCTCGCGCCATTCCGAGTCCGGCGGACGAAGTGGGCCAGCCCCACCCCAAAGGCTATAGCCCACCCGTTTTTGTGGCCTTTTCCGCTGGAGCGAACTTGGCGCCCGGCCTTCGGACAGTTATTTTGGGCGCGGCTGTGCCCGCGACCTATTTTTGGCACACGGAGCCCGCTCGCAAAGTCTCGCACCATTCCGAGTCCGAGGCGGACGCCAGTTGCCCAGCCCCACCAAGGCTATAGCCCACCCGTTTTTGTGGCCTTTTCCGCTGGACGAACTTGGCGCCCGGCCTTCGGGCGGTTATTTTTGGGTGCGGCTGTGCCCGCGGCCTATTTTGGCACACGGAGGCCGCTCGCAAAGTCTCGCACCATTCCGAGTCCAGCGGACGAGTTGGCCAACCCCACCCCAAGGCTATAGCCCACCGTTTTGTGGCCTTTTTCCGCTGGGCGAACTTGGCGCCCGGCCTTCGGGCGGTTATTTTGGGCGCGGCTGTACCGCCCTATTTTAGAACACGGAGGCCGCTCGCAAAGTCTCGCGCCATTCGAGTCCGCGGACAGAGTTGGCCAGCCCCACCCCCAAGGCTATAGCCCACCCGTGTTTTGGCCTTTTCCGCTGGGCGAACTTGGCGCCGGCCTTCGGACCCAGGTTATTTTTAGGGCGCGCTGTGCCCGCGCCTATTTAGCCACTGCAAAGTCTCGCGCCATTCCGAGTCCGGCGGACGAAGTTGGCCAGCCCCACCCCCAAGGCTATAGGCCACCCGTTTTGTGGCCTTTTTCCGCTGGGCGAACTTGGCGCCCGGCCTTGGACGGTTATTTTAGGGCGGCTGTGCCCGCGGCCTATTTTTGGCACCACGGAGGCCGCTCGCAAAGTCTCGCACCATTCAGTCCGGCGGACGAAGTTGCCCAGCCCCACCCCCAAGGCTATAGCCCACCCGTTTTGTGGCCTTTTCCGCTGGGAGCTTCGCGCCCGGCCTTCGGGCGGTTATTTTAGGCGCGGCTGTACCCGCGCCCTATTTTGTGCGGAGGCCACTCGAAAAGTTTCGCCATTCCGAGTCCGAGCGGACGAAGTTGGCCAGCCCCCAAGGCAATAGCCCACCCGTTTTGTGGCCTTTTCCGCTGCACGGCTTGGCGCCCGGCCTTCAGGGGGTTATTTTGGGCGCGGCTGTGCACGCGGCCTATTTTTAGCACACGGAGGCCGCTGCAGTCTCGCGCCATTCCGAGTCCGGCGGAAGTGGGCGGCCCCACCCCAGGGCTATAGGCCACCCGTTTTTGTGGCCTTTTCCGCTGGACGAACTTGGCGCCCGGCCTTCGGGCGGTTATTTTTAGTGCGGCTGTGCCCGCCTAGTTTTTGCACACGGAGGCCGCTCGCAAAGTCTCGCACCATTCGAGTCAGCGGACGAAGTTGGCCAACCCCACCCCCCATGGCTAGAGCCCACCCGTTTTTGTGGCCTTTTTCCGCTGGACGAACTTGGCGCCCCGGCCTTCGGGCGGTTATTGTTGGGCGCAGCTGTGTCCGCGGCATATTTTTGGCACACGGAGGCCGCTCGCTAAGTCTCGCGCCATTCGGAGTCCGGCGGACGAAGTTGGCCAGCCCCACCCCCCAAGGCTATAGCCCACCCGGGTTTGTGGCCTTTTTCCGCTGGACGAACTTGGCGCCCGGACTTGGGCGGTTATTTTTGGGTACAGCTGTGCCCGTGGCCTATTTTTGGCACACCGAGGCCGCTCGCAAAGTCTCGCGCCATTCCGAGTCCGGCGGACGAAGTTGGCCAGCCCCACCCCCCAAGGCTATAGCCCACCCGTGTTTTTGGCCTTTTTCCGCTGGACGAACTTGGCGCCCCGGCCTTCGGGCGGTTATTTTTGGGCGCGGCTGTGCCCGCACCCTATTTTTCTCACACGGAGGGCACTCACAAAGTCTCGCCCCATTCCGAGTCCGGCGGACGAAGTTGGCCAGCCCCTCCCCCCGAGGCTATAGCCCACCCGTCTTTTGGGCATTTTTGCGGCGGACGAACTTGGGGACGGGACCTTCGGGTGCTTATTTTTGGGCGCGGCTGTGCCTGCGGCCTATTTTTGGCACACGGAGGGCACTCACAAAGTCTCGCCCCATTCCGAGTCCGGCGGACGAAGTTGGCCAGCCCCTCCCCCCAAGGCTATAGCCCTTCCGTGTTTTGGGCATTTTACGAACTTGGGGACGGGACCTTCGGGGCTTATTTTTGGCGCGGCTGCGCCTCGGCCTATTTTGGCACACGGAGGCGCTCGGAAAGTCTCGCCCCATTCCGAGTCCGAGCGGACGAGTTGGTCAGCCCTCCCCCAAGGCTATAGCCCACCCGTTTTGGGCATTTTTGCTTGGACGAACTTGGGGGACGGGACCTTGGGGCTTATTTTGGGTACGCCTGTGCCCGCGGCCTATTGGCACACGGAGGCGCTGCAAAGTCTCCCCTCATTCCGAGTCCGGCGGACGAGGTTGGCCATCCCCTTCCCCCAAGCCTAAACCCCACCCGTTTTTTGGGCATTTGTGCGGCGGACGAACTTGGGGACGGGACCTTCGGGGGCTTATTTTTGGGTACGGCTGTGCCCGCGGCCTATTTTGGTACACGGAGGCGCTCGCAAAGTCTCGCCCCATTCCGAGTCCGGCGGACGAGTTGGGCAGCCCCTCCCCCTATAGCCCACCCGGTTTTGGGCATTTTGCGGCGGACGAACTTGGGGACGGGACCTTCGGAGTGCTTATTTTAGGGCGCGGCTATGCCCGTGGCCTATTTTTGGGACACGGAGGGTGATCAAACAGTCTCGCCCCATTCCGAGTCCGGCGGACGAACTTGGCCAGCCCCTCCCCCCAAGGCTATAGCCCACCCGTTTTTTGGGCATTTTGCGGCGGACGAACGTGGGGGGGACCTTGGGGGCTTATTTTGGGCACGGCTGCGCCCGCGGCCTATTTTGGCTCACGGAGTGCACTCGTAAGTCTCGTCCCATTCCGAGTCCGGCGGACAGTTGGCCAGCCCACCCCCAAGGCTATAGCCCACCCGTTTTTGGGCATTTTGCGGTGGGCGAACTTGGGGACGGGACTTTCGGGGCTTATTTTTGGGCGCCTTTGCCCGGCATATATTTGGCACACGGAGGGTGCTGCAAAACTCGCCCCATTCCGAGTCCGAGCGGACAGAGTTGGCCAGCCCCTCCCCCAAGGCTATAGCCCACCCGTTTTTGGGCATTTTGCGGCGGACGAACATGGGGACGGGACCTTTGGGGGTTTATTTTGGGCACGGCTGCGCCCGCGGCCTATTTTTGGCTCACGGAGTGCGCTCATAAAGTCTCGCCCCATTCCGAGTCCGGCGGACGAAGTTGGCCAGCGCCTCCCCCCAAGGCTATAGCCCACCCGTTTTTGGGCATTTTGCGGTGGAAGAACTTGGGACGGGACCTTCGGGGCTTATTTTTGGGTGCGGCTTTGCCCGCGGCCTATATTGGCACACGGAGGGTGCTCGCAAGGCTCGCCCCATTCCTAGTCCGGCGGTCGAAGTTGGCCATCCCCTCCCACCCAGGCTTTAGACCACCCGTTTTTTGGGCAATTGTGCGGCGGACGAACATGGGACGGGACCTTTGGGGGTTTATTTTTGGGTACGGCTGCGCCATTTTTGGCTCACGGAGTGCGCTCATAAAGTCTCGCCCCATTCCAGTCCGGCGGACGAAGTTGGCCAGCCCCTACCCAAGGCTATAGCCCACCCGTTTTTTGGGCATTTTTGCGGTGGAGGAACTTGGGGACGGGACCTTCGGGGGCTTATTTTTGGGCGCGGCTGTGCCCGCGGTCTATTTGTAGCACACGGAAGGCGCTCGCAAAGTCTCGCCCCATTCCGAGTCCGGCGGACGAAGTTGGCCAGCCCCTCCCCCCAAGGCTATAGCCCACCTGTTTTTTGGGGATTTTTTCGGCGGACGAACTTCGGGACGGGACCTTTGGGAGCTCATTTTTGGGCGCGCGCTGTGCCCGCGGCCTATTTTAGCACAAGGAGGGCACTCGCAAAGTCTCGCCCCATTCCGAGTCCGGACGAAGTTGGCCAGCCCCTCCCCAAGGCTATAGCCCACCTGTTTTTGGCCATTTTGAGGCGGACGAACTTGGGGGCCAGGACCTTCGGGGCTTATTTTTGGGCGTGGCTGTGCCGCGGCCTATTTTAACACACGGAGGCGCTCGCAAAGTCTTGCCCCATTCCGAGTCCGGGCGGACGAAGTTGGCCAGCCCCTCCCCCAAGCCTATAGCCCACCCGGTTTTGGGCATTTTGCGCGGGACGAACTTGGGGCGGGACCTTCGAGGAGTTTATTTTGGGCACGGCTGTGTCCCGGCCTATTTTGGCATACGGAGGTGCTCGCTAAGTCTCGCCCCATTCCGAGTCCGGCGGACGGCGTTGGCCAGCCCCTCCCCCAAGGCTATAGCCCACCGTTTTCGGCATTTTGCGGCGGACGAACATGGGGACGGGACCTTGGGGCTTATTTTTGGGCACGGCTGCGCCGCGGCTGGCAGGAGGCCGCTCGCAAAGTCTCGCGCCATTCCGAGTCCGGACGAAGGTTGCCAGCCCCACCCCCAAGGCTATAGCCCACCCGTGTTTTTGGACTTTTTCCGCTGGGCGAACTTGGCGCCCGGCCTTGGGCGGTTATTTTGGGCGCGGCTGTGCCCAGCCTATTTTGGCACCACGGAGGCCGTTCGCAAAGTCTCGCGCCATTCCGAGTCCGGCGGACGAAGTGGGCCAGCCCCACCCCCAAGGCTATAGCCCACCCGTTTTGTGGCCTTTTCAAGCTGGGCCGAACTTGGCGCCCGGCCTTCGGACGGTTATTTTGGCGCGCTGTGCCCGCGGCCTATTTTTGGCACGGAGGCCGCTCGCAAAGTCTCGCACCATTCGAGTCCGGCGGACGAAGTTGGCCAGCCCCACCCCCAAGGCTATAGCCCACCCGTTTTTGTGGCCTTTTTCCGCTGGACGAACTTGGTGCCCGGCCTTCGGGCGGTTATTTTAGGCGGCTGTGCCCAAGCGGCCTATTTTTGGCACACGGAGGGTGCTCGCAAAGTCTCGCGCCATTCCGAGTCGGGCGACGAAGTTGGCCAGCCCCACCCCCAAGGCTATAGCCCACCCGTTTTTGTGGCCTTTTTCCGCTAGGCGAACTTGGCGCCCGGCCTTGGGCGGTTATTTTTAGGGCGCGGCTGTGACCGAGGCCTATTTTGGCACACGGAGGCCGCTCGCAAAGTCTCGCGCCATTCCGGGTCCGGCGGACGAAGTGGGCCAGCCCCACCCCCCCAGCCTATAGCCCCCCCGTTTTTGTGGCCTTTTTCCGCTGGACGAACTTGGCGACCCGGCCTTCGGGCGGTTATTTTTGGGTGCAGCTGTGCCCGCGGCCTATTTTTGGCACACAGAGGCCGCTCGTAAAGTCTCACGCCATTCCGAGTCGGGCGGACGAAGTTGGCCAGCCCCACCCCCCAAGGCTATAGCCCACCCGTTTTTGTGGCCTTTTTCCGCTGGACGAACTTGGCGCCCTGGCCTACGGGCGGTTATTTTTGGGCGCGGCTGTGCCCGTGGCCTATTTTGGGCACATGGAGGCTGCTCTTAAAGTCTCGCGCCATTCCGAGTCGGGCGGACGAAGTGGGCCAGCCTCACCCCCCAAGGCTATAGCCCACCCGTTTTTGTGGCCTTTTCCGCTGGACGAACTTGGCGCCCGGCCTTCGGGAGGTTATTTGTGGGCGCGGCTGAGTCGAGACCTATTTTTGGCACACGGAGGCCGCTCCCAAAGTCTCGCGCCATTCCGAGTCCGGACGAAAGTTGGCCAGCCCCACACCCCAAGGCTATAGCCCACCCGTTTTGTGGCCTTTTTCCGCTAGGCGAACTTGGCACCCGGCCTTCGGGCGGTTATTTTAGGGTGCGGCTGTGTCCGAGACCTATTTTTGGCACACAGGGCGCTCGCAAAGTCTCGCGCCATTCCGAGTCCGGCGGACGAAGTTGGCCAGCCCCACCCCCAAGGCTATAGCCCACCCGTTTTGTGGCCTTTTCCGCTGGACGAACTTGGCGCGCCGGCCTGCGGGCGATTCTTTTTGGGCGCGGCTGTGTCCGAGGCCTATTTTTGGCACACGGATGCCGCTCGCAAAGTCTCGCGCCATTCCGAGTCCGGCAGACGAAGTTGGCCAGCCCCACCCCCCAAGGCTATAGCCCACCCGGTTTTGTGGCCTTTTTCCGCTAGGCAGACTTGGCGCGCCGGCCTGCGGGCGTTTCTTTTTGGGCGCGGCTGTGTCCGAGGCCTATTTTTGGCATACGGAGCCCGCTCGCAAAGTCTCGCGCCATTCCGGGTCCGGCGGACGAAGTGGGCCAGCCCCACCCCCCAAGGCTATAGCCCACCCGTTTTTGTAGCCTTTTTCCGCTGGACGAACTTGGCGTCGCGGCCGTCGGGCGGTTATTTGTGGGTGCGGCAGTGCCCTGACCTATTTTGGCACACGACGCTCGCAAAGTCTCGCGCCATTCCGAGTCGGGCGGACGATTTGCCAGCCCCACACCCAAGGCTATAGCCCACCCGTTTTTGTGGCCTTTTTCCACTAGACGAACTTGGCGCCCGGCCTTGGCGGTTATTTTTGGTGCGGCTGTGTCCGAGACCTATTTTTGGCACACGGAGGCCGCTCGCAAGTCTCGCGCCATTCCGTGTCGGGCGGACGAAGTGGGCCAGCCCCACCCCCCAAGGCTATAGCCCACCCGTTTTTGTAGCCTTTTTCCGCTGGACGAACTTGGCGTCGCGGCCTTCGGGCGGTTATTTTTGGGTGCGGCTGTGTCCGAGGCCTATATTTGGCATACGGAGGCCGCTCGCACAGTCTCGCACCATTCAGAGTCCGGCAGAAGTTGGCCAGCCCCACCCTCAAGGCTATAGCCCAACCGTTTTGTGGCCTTTTTCCGCTGGACGATCTTGGCGCCCGGCCTTCGGGTGGTTATTTTTGGGCGCGGCGGAGCCGCGGCCTGGCACACACGAGACCGCTCGCAAAGTCTCGCCATTCCGAGTCGGGCGGACGTAGTTTGCCAGCCCCACACCCCAAGGCGATAGCCCACCCGTTTTTGTGGCCTTTTTCCACTAGGCAGACTTGGCGCCCGGCCTTGGGCGGTTATTTTTGGCGCGGCTGTGTCTGAGACCTATTTTTGCACACGGAGCCGCTCGCAAAGTCTCGTGCCATTCCGAGTCCGGCGGGCGAAGTTGGCCAGCCCCACACCCAAGGCTATAGCCCACCCGTTTTTGTGGCCTTTTTCCGCTAGGCAGACTTGGCGCCCGGCCTTGGGCAGTTATTTTTGGGCGCGGCCGTGTCCGAGACCTATTTTTGGCACACGGAGGCCGCTGCAAGTCTCACGCCATTCGAGTCCGGTGAACGAAGTTGGCCAGCTCCACCCCCAAGGCTATAGCCCACCCGTTTTTGTGGCCTTTTTCCGCTGGGCGAACTTGGCGCCCCAGCCTTGGGTGGTTATTTTTTGCGCGCCTTTGTCAGCGGCCTATTTTTGGCAGCACGAGGCCGCAAAGTCTCGCGCCATTCCGAGTCCGGACGAAGTGGGCCAGCCCCACCCCCAAGGCTATGGCCCACCCGTTTTGTGGCCTTTTCCGCTGGGCGAACTTGGCGCCGGCCTTCGGCCGGTTATTTTGGGTGCGGCTGTGCAGCGGCCTATTTTTGGCACCCACGGAGGCGATCACAATGTATCGCGCCATTCGAGTCCGGCGGACGAAGTTGGCCAGCCCCACCCCCAAGGCTATAGCCCACCCGTTTACGTGGCCTTTTTCCGCTGGACGAACTTGGCGTCCCGGCCATCGGGTGGTTATTTTGGAGTACGGCTGTGTCCGCGGCCTATTTTGGCTGGAGGCCGCTCGCAAAGTCTCGCGCTATTCCGAGTCCGGCGGAAGTTGGCCAGCCCACACCCCAAGGCTATAGCCCACCCGTTTTTGTGGCCTTTTTCCACTCGACGAACTTGGCGCCCCGGCCTGCGGGCGGTTATTTTTGGGCGCGGCTGAGCCCGAGACCTATTTTTGACACACAGAGGCCGTTCAAAGTCTCGCGCCATTCCGAGTCCGAGCGGACGAGTTGGCCAGCCCACACCCCAAGGCTATAGCCCACCCGTTTCTGTGGCCTTTTCCGCTCCACGAACGTGGCGCCCCGGCCTCCGGGCGGTTATTTTTGGGCGCGGCTGCGCCCGCGGCCTATTTTTGCCACACGGAGGCCGCTTGCAATGTCTCGTGCCATTCCGAGTCCGGCGGACGAAGTTGGCCAGCCCCACCCCAAGGCTATAGCCCACCCGTTTTGTGGCATTTTTGCGCTGGACGAACTTGGCGCCCGGCCTTGGGCGGTTATTTTTAGGCGCGGCTGTGCCCGCGGCCTGGCACACGGAGGCCGCTGCAATGTCTCGCGCCATTCCGAGTCCGGCGGACAGAGTGGGCCAGCCCCACCCCAAAGGCTATGGCCCACCCGTTTTTGTGGCCTTTTTCCGCTGGACGAACTTGGCGCCCCGGCCTTCGGGCGGTTATTTTTGGGCGCGTCTGTTCCCACGGCCTATTTTTGGCACACGGAGGCCGATCGCAATGTCTCGCGCCATTCCGAGTCCGGCGCACGAAGTTGGGCAGCGTCACCCCCCCAGGCTATAGCCCACCCATTTTTGTGGCCTTTTTCTGCTGGATGAACTTGGCGGCCCGGCCTTCGGGCGGTTATTTTTGGGTTCGGCTGTGTCCGCGGCCTAATTTTGGCACACGGAGTCCGCTTGCAAAGTCTCGCGCCATTCCGAGTCCGGCGGACTAAGTGGACCAGCCCCACCCCCCAAGGCTATAGCCCACCCGTGTTTGTGGCCTTTTTCCGCTGGACGAACTTGGCGGCCCGGCCTTCGGGCGGTTATTTTTCGGCGTAGCTGTGACTGCTGCCTATTTTTGGCACACGGAGGCCGATCGCAGTGTCTCGCGCCATTCCGAGTCCGGCGGACGAGTTGGGCAGCCCCACCCCCAGGCTATAGCCCACCCGTTTTTGTGGCCTTTTCCGCTGGACGAACTTGGCGCCCGGCCTTGGGCGGTTATTTTTGGCACGGCTGTGCCGCGGCCTATTTTGGAACACGGAGGCCACTCGCAAAGTCTCGCGCTAGTCCGAATCCGGCGGACGAGTTGGCCAGCCCCACCCCCAAGGCTATAGCCCAGCCGTTTTGTGGCCTTTTTCCGATGGACTAACTTGGCGCCCGGGCCTTTGGGCGGGTATTTTTGGGCGCGGCTGTGCCCGCGGCCTAATTTTGGCACACAGAGTCCGCTAGCAAAGTCACTCGCCAATCCTAGTCCGGCGGACGAAGTTGGCCAGCCCCAACCCCCCAGGCTATAGCCCACCCGGTTTTGTGGCTTTTTCCGCTGGACGAACTTGGCGCCCGGCCTTGGGGTTATTTTTGGCGTGGCTGTGCCCGCGGCCTATTTTTGGCACACGGAGACCGCCCACAAAGTCTCGCGCCATTCCAAATCCGGCGGACGAAGCGGGCCAGCCCCACCCCCCAAGGCTATAGCCCACCCGTTTTTGTGGCCTTTTTCCGCTGGACGAACTTGGCGCCCCGGCCTATGGGCGGTTATTTTTGGGTGCGGCTGTGTCCACGGCCTATTTTTGGCACACGGAGGCCACTCGCAAAGTCTCGCGCCATTCCGAATCCGGCGGACGAAGTTGGCCAGCCCCACCCCCCAAGGCTATAGCCCAGCCGTTTTTGTGGCCTTTTTCCGCTGGACGAACTTGGCGCCCCGGTCTACGGGCGGTTATTTTTGGGCGCGGCTGTGTCTGCGGCCTAATTTTGGCACACGGAGGCTGCTTGCAAAGTCTCGCGCCATTCCGAGTCCGGCGGACGAAGTTGGCAGCCTCACCCCCCCAGGCTATAGCCCACCCATTTTTGTGGCCTTTTTCTGCTGGATGAACTTGGCGGCCCGGCCTTCGGGCGGTTATTTTTGGGTGCGGCTGTGTCCGCGGCCTAATTTTGGCACACGGAGTCCGCTTGCAAAGTCTCGCGCCATTCCGAGTCCGGCGGACTAAGTGGACCAGCCCCACCCCCCAAGGCTATAGCCCACCCGTGTTTGTGGCCTTTTTCCGCTGGACGAACTTGGCGGCCCGGCCTTCGGGCGGTTATTTTTGGGGGGTGCTGTGTCCGCGGCCTAATTTTGGCACACGGAGTCCGCTCGCATAGTCTCGCGCCATTCCGAGTCCGGCGGACGAAGTTGGGCAGCCCCACCCCCCCAGGCTATAGCCCACCCGTTTTTGTGGCCTTTTTCCGCTGGACGAACTTGGCGGCCCGGCCTACGGGCGGTTATTTTTGGGCGCGGCTGTGTCCGCGGCCTAATTTTTGGCACACGGAGGCTGCTCAAAGTCTCGCGCTATTCCGAATCCGGCGGACGAAGCTGGCCAGCCCCACCCCCCAAGGCTATAGCCGCCGTTTTGTGGCCTTTTTCCGCTGGATTAACTTGGCGCCCCGGCCTACGGGCGGTTATTTTTGGGAACGGCTGTGCCCGCGGCCTATTTTTGGAACAAGGAGGCCACTCGCAAAGTCTCGCACCATTCCGAATACGGCGGACTAAGTTGACCAGCCCCACCCCCCAAGGCTATAGCCCACCCATTTTTGTGGCCTTTTTCCGCTGGACGAACTTGGCGCCCGGCCTTCGGGCGGTTATTTTGGCGCGGCTGTGCCCGCCTATTTTTGGCAAATGGAGGCCACTCGCAAAGTCTCGCACCATTCCGAGTTCGGCGGACTAAGTGGACCAGCCCCACCCCCCAAGGCTATAGCCCACCCATTTTTGTGGCCTTTTTCCGCTGGACGAACATGGCGGCCCGGCCTTCGGGCGGTTATTTTAGGGCGCGGCAGTGCCCGCGGCCTATTTTTGGCACACGGAGGCCGATCGGAATGTCTCGCGCCATTCCGAGTCCGGCGGACGAAGTTGGCCAGCCCCACCCCCCAAGGCTATAGCCCACCCGATTCTGTGGCCTTTTTCCGCTGGACGAACTTGGCGCCCCGGCCTTCGGGCGGTTATTTTTGGGCGCGGCTGTTCCCGCGGCCTATTTTTGACACACAAAGGCCGTTCGCAATGTCTCGCGCCATTCTGAGTCCGGCGGACGAAGTTGCCCAGCCCCACCCCCCAAGGCTATAGCCCACCCGTTTTTGTGGCATATTTCCGCTGGACGAACTTGGCGCCCCGGGGCGCGGCTGTGCCGCGACCTATTTTTGACACTACGGAGGCAGCTCGCAATGTCTCGCGCCATTCGAGTCCGGACGAAGTTTGCCAGCCCCACCCCCAAGGCTATGGCCCACCCGTTTTGTGGCCTTTTTCCGCTGGGCGAACTTGGCGCCGTCCTTCGGGCGGTTATTTTTGGCGCGGCTGTCTCCACCTATTTTGGCACACGGAGGCCGCTCGCAATTTCTCGCGCCAATCCGAGTCCGGCGGACAAAGTGGGCCAGACCCACCACCCAAGGTTATAGCCCACCCGTTTTGTGGCCTTTTCCGCTGGGCCAGACTTGGCGCCCGTCCTTCGGGCGGTTATTTTAGCGGCTGTCCCAGCCTATTTTTGGCACACGGAGGCCGCTCGCAATTTCTCGCGCCATTCCGAGTCCGGCGGACAAAGTGGGCCAGCCCCACCCCCCAAGTTTATAGCCCACCCGTTTTTGTGGCCTTTTTCCGCTGGACGAACTTGGCGCCCCGGCCTCCGGGCGGTTATTGTTGGGCGCGGCAGTGCCCGCGGCCTATTTTTGACACATGGAGGCTGCTCGCAAAGTCTCGCGCCATTCCGAATCCGGCGGACGAAGTTGGCCAGCCCCACCCCCCAAGGCTATAGCCCACCCGTTTTTGTGGCCTATTTCCGCTGGACGAACTTGGCGCCCCGTCCTTCGGGCGGTTATTTTTGGGCGCGGCTGTGCCCGCGACCTATTTTTGACACACGGAGGCCGCTCGCAATGTCTCGCGCCATTCCGAGTCCGGCGGACGAAGTTTGCCAGCCCCACCCCCCAAGGCTATAGCCCACCCGTTTTTGTGGCCTTTTTCCGCTGGACGAACTTGGCGCCCCGACCTACGGGCAGTTATTTTTGGGTGCGGCTGTGCCCGCGGCCTATTTTTGGTACACGTAGGCCGTTCGCAAAGTCTCGCGCCATTCCGAGTCCGGCGGACGAAGTGGGCCAGCCCCACCCCCCAAGGCTATAGCCCACCCGTTTTTGTGGCCTTTTTCCGATGGACGAACTTGGCGCCCCGGCCTTCGGGCGGTTATTTTTGGGCTCGGCTGTGGCTGCGGCCTATTTTTTGCACATGGAGGGTGCTCGCAAAGTCTCGCGCCATACCGAGTCGGGCGGAAGAAGTTGGCCAGCCCCACCCCCCAAGGCTATAGCCCACCCGTTTTTGTGGCCTTTTTCCGCTGGACGAAGTTGGCGCCCCGACCTACGGGCAGTTATTTTTTGGCGCGGCTGTGTCCGAGGCCTATTTTTGGCACACGGAGGCCGTTCGCAAAGTCTCGCGCCATTCCGAGTCCGGCGGACGAAGTGGGCCAGCCCCACCCCCCAAGGCTATAGCCCACCCGTTTTTGTGGCCTTTTTCCGATGGACGAACTTGGCGCCCCGGCCTTCGGGCGGTTATTTTTGGGCACGGCTGTGGCTGCGGCCTATTTTTTGCACATGGAGGGTGCTCGCAAAGTCTCGCGCCATACCGAGTCGGGCGGAAGAAGTTGGCCAGCCCCACCCCCCAAGGCTATAGCCCACCCGTTTTTGTGGCCTTTTTCCGCTGGACGAACTTGGCGCCCCGGCCTTCGGGCGGTTATTTTTGGGTGCGGCTGTGCCCGCGGCCTATTTTTGGTACACGTGAGTCTAGCGCCACTCCGAGTCCGGCAGACGAAGTTGGCCAGCCCCACCCCCCAAGGCTATAGCCCACCCGTTTTTGTGGCCTTTTTCTGCTGGACGAACTTGGTGCCCCGGCCTTCGGGCGGTTATTTTTTGGCGCGGCTGTGCCTACGGCCTATTTTTGGCACACGGAGGGTGCTCGCAAAGTCTCGTGCCATTCCGAGTCGGGCGGACGAAGTTGGCCAGCCCCACCCCCCAAGGCTATAGCCCACCCGTTTTTGTGGCCTTTTTCCGCTGGACGAACTTGGCGCCCCGGCCTACGGGCGGTTATTTTTGGGCGTAGCTGTGCCCGTGGCCTATTTTGGGCACACGGAGGCTGCTCGCAAAGTCTCGCGCCATTCCGAGTCGGGCGGACGAAGTTGGCCAGACCCACCCCCCAATGCTATAGCCCACCCGTTTTTGTGGCCTTTTTCCGCTGGACGAACTTGGCGCCCCGGGCTTCGGGAGGTTTTTTTTGGGTGCGGCTGTGTCCGAGACCTATTTTTGGCACACGGTGGACGCTCGTAAAGTCTCGCGCCATTCCGAGTCCGGCGGACGAAGTTGGCCAGCCCCACCCCAAGGCTATAGCCCACCCGTTTTTGTGGCCTTTTTCCACTAGACGAACTTGGCGCCCGGCCTACGGGCGGTTATTTTGGGTGCGGCATTGCCCGTGGCTATTTTGGGCACATGGAGGCTGCTGTCTCGCGCCATTCCGAGTCGGGCGGACAAGTTGGCCAGCCCCACCCCCAAGGCTATAGCCCACCCGTTTTGTGGCCTTTTTCCGCTGGACGAACTTGGCGCCCGGCCTACGGGCGGTTATTTTTGGGCGTATCTGTGCCCGTGGCCTATTTTGGGCACACGGAGGCTGCTCGCAAAGTCTCGCGCCATTCCGAGTCGGGCGGACGAAGTGGGCCAGCCCCACCCCCCAAGGCTATAGCCCACCCGTTTTTGTGGCCTTTTTCCGCTGGACGAACATGGCGCCCCGGCCTTTGGGCGGTTATTTTGGTGCGGCTGTGCCCGCGCCTATTTTTACCACGTAGGCCTCTCGCAAAGTCTCGCGCCATTCCGAGTCCGGCAGACAAAGTTGGCCAGCCCCACCCCCCCAAGCTATATCCCACCCGTTTTTGTTGCCTTTTTCCGCTGGAAACTTGGTGCCCGGCCTTCGGGCGGTTATTTTTTGGCGCGGCTGTGCCCGCGGCCTATTTTTGGCACACGGAGGGTGCTCGCAAAGTCTCGCGCCATTCCGAGTCGGGCGGACGAAGTTGGCCAGCCCCACCCCCCAAGGCTATAGCCCACCCGTTTTTGTGGCCTTTTTCCGCTGGACGAACTTGGCGCCCCGGCCTACGGGCGGTTATTTTTGGGCGCGGCTGTGCCCTGAGTGTATTTTTGGCACACGTTGGCGGCTCTTAACTTCTCGCGCCATTCCGAGTCGGGCGGACGAAGTTGGCCAGCCCCACCCCCCAACGCTATAGCCCACCCGTTTTTGTGGCCTTTTTCCGCTGGACGAACTTGGCGCCCCGGCCTTCGGGAGGTTATTTGTGGGCGCGGCTGTGTCCGAGACCTATTTTTGGCACACGGAGGCCGCTCGTAAAGTCTCGCGCCATTCCGAGTCCGGCGGACGAAGTGGGCCAGCCCCACCCCCCAAGGCTATAGCCCACCCGTTTTTGTGGCCTTTTTCCGCTGGACGAACTTGGCGCCCCGGCCTGCGGGCGATTCTTTTTGGGCGCGGCTGTGACCGAGGCCTATTTTTGGCTTACGGATGCCGCTCGCAAAGTCTCGCGCCATTCCGAGTCCGGCAGACGAAGTTGGCCAGCCCCACCCCCCAAGGCTATAGCCCACCCGTTTTTGTGGCCTTTTTCCGCTAGACGAACTTGGCGCCCCGGCCTTCAGGCGGTTATTTTTGGGCGCGGCTGTGACCGAGGCCTATTTTTGGCACACCCGCTCGCAAAGTCTCGCGCCATTCCGGGTCCGGACGAAGTGGGCCAGCCCCACCCCCAAGGCTATAGCCCACCCGTTTTGTGGCCTTTTCCGCTGGACGAACTTGGCGCCCCGGCCTTCGGGCGGTTATTTTTGGGTGCAGCAGTGCCCGCGGCCTATTTTTGGCACACGGAGGCCACTCGCAAATTCTCGCGCCATTCCGAGTCCGGCGGACCAAGTTTTCCAGCCCAACACCCCAACGCTATAGCACAACCGTTTTTGTTGCCTTTTTCCGTTGGACTAACTTGGCGCCCCGGCCTTCGGGCGGTTATTTTTGGGTGCGGCTGTGTCCGAGACCTATTTTTGACACACGGAGGCCGATCGCAAAGTCTCGCGCCATTCCGAGTCGGGCGGACGAAGTGGACCAGCCCCACCCCCCAAGGCTATAGCCCACCCGTTTTTGTGGCCTTTTTCCGCTAGACGAACTTGGTGCCCCGGCCTTCGGGTGGTTATTTTTGGGTGTGGCTGTGTCCGAGGCCTATATTTGGCATACGGAGGCCGCTCGCACAGTCTCGCGCCATTCAGAGTCCGGCAGACGAAGTTGGCCAGCCCCACCCTCCAAGGCTATAGCCCACCCGTTTTTGTGGACTTTTTCCGCTGGACGAACTTGGCGCCCCGGCCTTCGGGTGGTTATTTTTGGGCGCGGCGGAGCCCGCGGCCTATTTTTGGCACACGAAGACCGTTCGTAAAGTCTCGCGCCATTCCGAGTCGGGCGGACGAAGTTTGCCAGCCCCACACCCCAAGGCTATAGCCCACCCGTTTTTGTGGCCTTTTTCCACTAGACGAACTTGGCGCCCCGGCCTTCGGGCGGTTATTTTTGGGCGCGGCTGTGTCCGAGAGCTATTTTTGCACACGGAGGCCGCTCGCAAAGTCTCGTTCCATTCCGAGTCCGGCGGGCGAAGTTGGCCAGCCCCACACGCCAAGGCTATAGCCCACCCGTTTTTGTGGCCTTTTTCCGCTAGACGAACTTGGCGCCCCGGCCTTCGGGCAGTTATTTTTGGGCGCGGCCGTGTCCGAGACCTATTTTTGGCACACGGAGGCCGCTCGCAAAGTCTCACGCCATTCCGAGTCCGGTGAACGAAGTTGGCCAGCCCCACCCCCCAAGGCTATAGCCCACCCGTTTTTGTGGCCTTTTTCCGCTGGACGAACTTGGCGCCCCAGCCTTCGGGTGGTTATTTTTTTGCGCGCCTTTGTCCGCGGCCTATTTTTGGCACACGGAGGGCGATCACAATGTCTCGCGCCATTCCGAGTCGGGCGGACGAAGTTTGCCAGCCCCACACCCCAAGGCTATAGCCAACCCGTTTTTGTGGCCTTTTTCCACTAGACGAACTTGGCGCCCCGGCCTTCGGGCGGTTATTTTTGGGTGCGGCTGTGTCCGAGACCTATTTTTGACACACGGAGGCCGATCGCAAAGTCTCGCGCCATTCCGAGTCGGGCGGACGAAGTGGACCAGCCCCACCCCCCAAGGCTATAGCCCACCCGTTTTTGTGGCCTTTTTCCGCTAGACGAACTTGGTGCCCCGGCCTTCGGGTGGTTATTTTTGGGTGTGGCTGTGTCCGAGACCTATTTTTGACACACGGAGGCCGATCGCAAAGTCTCGCGCCATTCCGAGTCGGGCGGACGAAGTGGACCAGCCCCACCCCCCAAGGCTATAGCCCACCCGTTTTTGTGGCCTTTTTCCGCTAGACGAACTTGGTGCCCCGGCCTTCGGGTGGTTATTTTTGGGTACGGCTGTGTCCGAGGCCTATATTTGGCATACGGAGGCCGCTCGCAAAGTCTCGCGCCATTCAGAGTCCGCCAGACGAAGTTGGCCAGCCCCACCCTCCAAGGCTATAGCCCACCCGTTTTTGTGGCCTTTTTCCACTAGACGAACTTGGCGCCCCGGCCTTCGGGTGGTTATTTTTGGGCGCGGCGGAGCCCGCGGCCTATTTTTGGCACACGAAGACCGTTCGTAAAGTCTCGCGCCATTCCGAGTCGGGCGGACGAAGTTTGCCAGCCCCACACCCCAAGGCTATAGCCCACCCGTTTTTGTGGCCTTTTTCCACTAGACGAACTTGGCGCCCCGGCCTTCGGGCGGTTATTTTTGGGCGCGGCTGTGTCCGAGAGCTATTTTTGCACACGGAGGCCGCTCGCAAAGTCTCGTTCCATTCCGAGTCCGGCGGGCGAAGTTGGCCAGCCCCACACGCCAAGGCTATAGCCCACCCGTTTTTGTGGCCTTTTTCCGCTAGACGAACTTGGCGCCCCGGCCTTCGGGCAGTTATTTTTGGGCGCGGCCGTGTCCGAGACCTATTTTTGGCACACGGAGGCCGCTCGCAAAGTCTCACGCCATTCCGAGTCCGGTGAACGAAGTTGGCCAGCCCCACCCCCCAAGGCTATAGCCCACCCGTTTTTGTGGCCTTTTTCCGCTGGACGAACTTGGCGCCCCAGCCTTCGGTGGTTATTTTTTTGCGCGCCTTTGTCCGCGGCCTATTTTTGGCACACGGAGGGCGATCACAATGTCTCGCGCCATTCCGAGTCGGGGGGACGAAGTTTGCCAGCCCCACACCCCAAGGCTATAGCCAACCCGTTTTTGTGGCCTTTTTCCACTAGACGAACTTGGCGCCCCGGCCTTCGGGCGGTTATTTTTGGGTGCGGCTGTGTCCGAGACCTATTTTTGACACACGGAGGCCGATCGCAAAGTCTCGCGCCATTCCGAGTCGGGCGGACGAAGTGGACCAGCCCCACCCCCCAAGGCTATAGCCCACCCGTTTTTGTGGCCTTTTTCCGCTAGACGAACTTGGTGCCCCGGCCTTCGGGTGGTTATTTTTGGGTGTGGCTGTGTCCGAGGCCTATATTTGGCATACGGAGGCCGCTCGCACAGTCTCGCGCCATTCAGAGTCCGGCAGACGAAGTTGGCCAGCCCCACCCACCAAGGATATAGCCCACCCGTTTTTGTGGACTTTTCCGCTGGACGAACTTGGCGCCCGGCCTTCGGGTGGTTATTTTTGGGCGCGGAGCCAGCGGCCTATTTTTGGCCACACGACCGTTCGTAAAGTCTCGCGCCATTCCGAGTCGGGCGGACGAAGTTTGCCAGCCCCACACCCAAGGCTATAGCCCACCCGTTTTGTGGCCTTTTTCCACTAGACGCAACTTGGCGCCCGGCCTTCGGGCGGTTATTTTTGGGCGGCTGTGTCCGAGATCTATTTTTGCACACGGAGGCCGCTCGCAAAGTCTCGTTCCATTCCGAGTCCGGCGGGCGAAGTTGGCCAGCCCCACACGCCAAGGCTATAGCCCACCCGTTTTTGTGGACTTTTTCCTCTTGACGAACTTGGCGCCCCGGCCTTCGGGCGGTTATTTTTGGGCGCGGCTGTGTCCGAGATCTATTTTTGCACACGGAGGCCGCTCGCAAAGTCTCGTTCCATTCCGAGTCCGGCGGGCGAAGTTGGCCAGCCCCACACGCCAAGGCTATAGCCCACCCGTTTTTGTGGCCTTTTTCCGCTAGACGAACTTGGCGCCCCGGCCTTCGGGCAGTTATTTTTGGGCGCGGCCGTGTCCGAGACCTATTTTTGGCACACGGAGGCCGCTCGCAAAGTCTCACGCCATTCCGAGTCCGGTGAACGAAGTTGGCCAGCCCCACCCCCCAAGGCTATAGCCCACCCGTTTTTGTGGCCTTTTTCCGCTGGACGAACTTGGCGCCCCAGCCTTCGGGTGGTTATTTTTTTGCGCGCCTTTGTCCGCGGCCTATTTTTGGCACACGGAGGGCGATCACAATGTCTCGCGCCATTCGGAGTCCGGCGGACGAAGTCGGCCAGCCCCACCCCCCAAGGCTATAGCCCACCCGTTTTTGTGGCCTTTTTCCGCTGGACGAACTTGGCGTCCCGGCCATCGGGTGGTTATTTTTGGGTACGGCTGTGTCCGCGGCCTATTTTTGGCACACGGAGGCCGCTCGCAAAGTCTCGCGCTATTCCGAGTCCGGCGGACGAAGTGGGCCAGCCCCACACCCCAAGGCCCTAGCCCACCCGATTTCGTTGCCTTTTTCCCCTTGACGAACTTGGCGCCCCGGCCTTCGGGTGGTTATTTTTGGGCGCGGCTGTGCCCGAGACCTATTTTTGGCACACGGAGGCCATTCAAAAGTCTCGCGCCATTCCGAGTCCGGCGGACGAAGTTGGCCAGCCCCACACACCCAGGCTATAGCCCACCCGTTTGTGTGGCCGTTTTCCGCTCAACGAACTTGGCGCCCGGCCTCCGGGCGGTTATTTTGCGCGCTGCGCCGCGATATTTTGACACCCGGTTGCCGCTCGCAATGTCTCGTGCCATTCCGAGTCCGGCGGACGAAGTTGGCCAGCCCCACCCCCCAAGGCTATGGCCCACCCGTTTTTGTGGCATTTTTGCGCTGGACGAACTTGGCGCCCCGGCCTTCGGGCGGTTATTTTTGGGCGCGGCTGTGCCCGCAGCCTATTTTTGGCACACGGAGGCCGCTCACAATGTCTCGCGCCATTCCGAGTCCGGCGGACGAAGTGGGCCAGCCCCACCCCCAAAGGCTATGGCCCACCCGTTTTTGTGGCCTTTTTCTGCTGGACGAACTTGGCGGCCCGGCCTTCGGGCGGTTATTTTTGGGCGCGGCTGTCCCGCGGCCTATTTTTGGCACACGGAGGCCGCTCGCAAAGTCTCACACCATTGCGAGTCCGGCGGACTAAGTGGACCAGCCCCACCCCCCAAGGCTATAGCCCACCCGTTTTTGTGGCCTTTTTCCGCTGGACGAACTTGGCCCGGCCTTGGGCGGTTATTTTGGGGGCGGGTGTGTCCGCGGACTATTTTTGGCACACGGAGGCCGCTCGCAAAGTCTCACACCATTGCGAGTCCGGCGGACTAAGTGGACCAGCCCCACCCCCCAAGGCTATAGCCCACCCGTTTTTGTGGCCTTTTTCCGCTGGACGAACTTGGCGGCCCGGCCTTCGGGCGGTTATTTTTGGGCGCGGCTGTGTCCGCGGACTATTTTTGGCACACGGAGGCCGATCGCAATGTCTCGCGCCATTCCGAGTCCGGCGGACTAAGTGGACCAGCCCCACCCCCCAAGGCTATAGCCCACCCGTTTTTGTGGCCTTTTTCAGCTGGAAGAACTTGGCGCCCCGGCCGACGGGCGGTTATTTTTGGCGCTGCCCTATTTTTGGGAGGCCGCTCGCAAAGTCTCGCGCCATTCCGAATCCGGCGGACGAAGTTGGCCAGCCCCACCACCCAAGGCTATAGCCCAGCCGTTTTTGTGGCCTTTTTCCGCTGGACGAACTTGGCGCCCCGGCCTACGGGCGGTTATTTTTGGGCGCGGCTGTGTCCGCAGCCTAATTTTGGCACACAGAGGCCGCTTGCAAAGTCTCGCGCCATTCCGAGTCCGGCGGACGAAGTCGGCCAGCCCCACCCCCCGAGGCTATAGCCCACCCGTTTTTGTGGCTTTTTTCCGCTGGACGAACTTGGCGCCCCGGCCTTTGGGCGGTTATTTTTGGGCGTGTCTGTGCCCGCGGCCTATTTGTGGCACACGGAGACCGCCCACAAAGTCTCGCGCCATTCCAAATCCGGCGGACGAAGTGCGCCAGCCCCATCCCCCAAGGCTATAGCCCACCCGTTTTTGTGGCCTTTTTCCGCTGGACGAACTTAGCGCCCCGGCCTACGGGCGGTTATTTTTGGGTGCGGCTGTGTCCACGGCCTATTTTTGGCACACGGAGGCCGCTCGCAAAGTCTCGCACCATTCCGAGTCCGGCGGACTAAGTGGACCAGCCCCACCCCCCAAGGCTATTGCCCACCTGTTTTTGTGGCCTTTTTCCGCTGGACGAACTTGGCGGCCCTGCCTTCGGGCGGTTATTTTTGGGCGCGGCTGTGACCGCGGCCTATTTTTGGCACACGGAGGCCGATCGCAATGTCTCGCGCCATTCCGAGTCCGGGGCAACCCCACCCCCAGGCTATAGCCCACCCGCTTTTTGTGGCCTTTTTCTGCTGGACGAACTTGGCGGCCCGGCCTTCTTATTTTTGGGCGCCGCTATGGCCTTGACGGCTATCTTTTCCGGCCAGCCCCACCCCCAAGGCTATAGCCCACCTTTTGTGGCCTTTTTCCGCTGGACGGCGCTGTTTTTTCACGCCCGGCTCAGCTAAGTCTTTTTTGTGGCACACGGGCTATAGGCCGGCTGTGTCGCAAAGTCTCGCATTCCATTCCGAGTCCGCTGCGGACTAAGGCGGACCAGCCCCACCCCCAAGGCTATAGCCCACCCGGGCTTTGTGTGCCTTTTCCGCTGGACGAACTTGGCGGCCCAGGCCTTCTCGCTGCGGTTATTTTTTGGGCGCGGGCTTGTGCCCGCTATTTTTGGCCTAGACGGCTGGCCGCTGCAAAGTCTCGCGCCATTCCGAGTCCGGCGGATTTGTTGGCCAGCCCCACCCCCAAGGCTATAGCCCATCCGCTTTTTGTGTCCTTTTTTTCCGCTGGACGAACTTTTCTTCGGGCGGTTATTTTGGGTGCGGCTGTGCCTATTTTTGGCACACGGAGGCTGCTCGCAAAGTCTCGTGCCATTCCGAATCCGGCGGACGAAGTTGGCCAGCCCCACCCCCCAAGGCTATTTTCCAGCCGTTTTTGTGGCCTTTTTCCGCTGGACGAACTTGGCGCCCCGGCCTACGGGCGGTTATTTTTGGGCGCGGCTGTGTCCGCGGCCTAATTTTAGCACACGGAGGCCGCTTGCAAAGTCTCACGCCATTCCGAGTCCGGCGGACGAAGTCGGCCAGCCCCACCCCCCGAGGCTATAGCCCACCCGTTTTTGTGGCTTTTTTCCGCTGGACGAACTTGGCGCCCCGGCCTTCGGGCGGTTATTTTTGGGCGTGGCCGTGCCCCGGCCTATTTTAGGCACACGGAGACCGCCCACAGAGTCTCGCGCCATTCCAAATCCGGCGGACGAAGTGGGCCAGCCCCACCCCCCAAGGCTATAGCCCACCCGTTTTTGTGGCCTTTTTGCGCTGGATGAACTTGGCGCCCCGGCCTACGGGCGGTTATTTTTGCGTGCGGCTGTGTCCACGGCCTATTTTTGGCACACGGAGGCCGCTCGCAAAGTCTCGCGCCATTCCGAGTCCGGCGGACGAAGTTGGCCAGCCCCACCCCCCAAGGCTATAGCCCACCCGTTTTTGTGGCCTTTTTCCGCTGGACGAACTTGGCGCCCGCCTTGGGCGGTTATTTTGGGCGCTGTGTCCGCGGCCTATTTTTGGCACACGGAGGTGGCTCGCAAAGTCTCGTGCCATTCCGAATCCGGTGGACGAAGTTGGCCAGCCCCACTCCCCAAGGCTATAGCCCAGCCGTTTTTGTGGCCTTTTTCCGCTGGACGAACTTGGCGCCCCGGCCTACGGGCGGTTATTTTTGGGCGCGGCTGTGTCCGCGGCCTAATTTTGGCACACGGAGGCCGCTTGCAAAGTCTCGCGCCATTCCGAGTCCGGCGGACGAAGTCGGCCAGCCCCACCCCCCGAGGCTATAGCCCACCCGTTTTTGTGGCTTTTTTCCGCTGGACGAACTTGGCGCCCCGGCCTTCGGGCGGTTATTTTTGGGCGTGGCTGTGCCCGCGGCCTATTTTAGGCACACGGAGACCGCCCACAAAGTCTCGCGCCATTCCAAATCCGGCGGACGAAGTGGGCCAGCCCCACCCCCCAAGGCTATAGCCCACCCGTTTTTGTGGCCTTTTTCCGCTGGACGAACTTGGCGCCCCGGTCTACGGGCGGTTATTTTTGGGTGCGGCTGTGTCCACGGCCTATTTTTGGCACACGGAGGCCGCTCGCAAAGTCTCGCGCCATTCCGAGTCTGGCGGACGAAGTTGGCCAGCCCCACCCCCCAAGGCTATAGCCCACCCGTTTTTGTGGCCTTTTTCCGCTGGACGAACTTGGCGCCCCGGCCTACGGGCGGTTATTTTTGGGTGCGGCTGTGTCCACGGCCTATTTTTGGCACACGGAGGCCGCTCGCAAAGTCTCGCGCCATTCCGAGTCCGGCGGACGAAGTTGGCCAGCCCCACCCCCCAAGGCTATAGCCCACCCGTTTTTGTGGCCTTTTTCCGCTGGACGAACTTGGCGCCCGGCCTTCGGTCGGTTATTTTTGGGCGCGGCTGTGCCCGCAGCCTATTTTTGGCACACGGAGGCCGTTCGCAAAGTCTCGTGCCATTCCGAATCCGGACGATTAGTTGGCCAGCCCCACCCCCAAGGCTATAGCCCAGCCGTTTTTGTGGCCTTTTTCCGCTGGACGAACTTGGCGCCCCGGCCTACGGGCGGTTATTTTTGGGCGCGGCTGTGCCCGCGGCCTATTTTTGGCACACGGAGGCCGCTCGCAAAGTCTCGCACCATTCCGAGTCCGGCGGACTAAGTGGACCAGCCCCACCCCCCAAGGCTATAGCCCATCCGTTTTGTGGCCTTTTTCCGCTGGACGAACTTTGCGACCCAGTCTTCGGGCGGTTATTTTTGGGTGCGGCTGTGCCCGCGGCCTATTTTTGGCACACGGAGGCTGCTCGCAAAGTCTCGCGCCATTCCAAATCCGGTTGATGAAGTTGGCCAGCCCCACCCCCCAAGGCTATAGCCCACCCGTTTTTGTGGCCTTTTTCCGCTGGACGAACTTTGCGGCCCGGCCTTCAGGCGGTTATTTTTGGGCGCGGCTGTGCCCGCGGCCTATTTTTGGCACACGGAGGCCGCTCGCAAAGTCTCGCGCCATTCCGAGTCCGGCGGACGAAGTTGGCCAGCCCCACCCCTCAAGGCTATAGCCCGCCCGTTTTTGTGGCCTTTTTCCGCTGGACGAACTTGGCGCCCCGGCCTTCGGGTGGTTATTTTTGGGCTCAGCTGTGGCCGCGGCCTATTTTTGGTACACGGAGGCATCTCAAAATGTCTCGCACCATTCCGAGTCCGGCGGACTAAGTGGACCAGCCCCACCCCCCAAGGCTATAGCCCATCCGTTTTGTGGCCTTTTTCCGCTGGACGAACTTTGCGACCCTGTCTTCGAGCGGTTATTTTTGGGTGCGGCTGTGCCCGCGGCCTATTTTTGGCACACGGAGGCTGCTCGCAAAGTCTCGCGCCATTCCAAATCCGGTTGATGAAGTTGGCCAGCCCCACCCCCCAAGGCTATAGCCCACCCGTTTTTGTGGCCTTTTTCCGCTGGACGAACTTGGCGCCCCGGCCTTCAGGTAGTTATTTTTGGGCGCGGCTGTGCCTGCCTATTTTTGCACACGGAGGCTGCTCGCAAAGTCTCGCGCCATTCCGAGTCCGGACGGTTGGCCAGCCCCACCCTCAAGGCTATAGCCCGCCTTTTTGTGGCCTTTTTCCGATGGACGAACTTGGCGCCCGGCCTTCGGGCTGTTATTTTTGGGCACGGCTGTGCCACAGGCCGCTCGCAAAGTCTCGCGCCATTCCGAGTCCGGCGGACGAAGTGGGCCACCCCAACCCCCCAGGCGGAAGCCCCCCCGTTTTTGTGGCCTTTTCCGATGGACGAACTTGGCGCCCCAGCCTTCGGGCGGTTATTTTTGGGCGCGGCTGTGCCCGCGGACTATTTTTGTCACATGGAGGTGTTTTGCAAACTCTCGCGCCATTCCGAGTCCGGCGGACGAAGTTGGCCAGCCCCACCACCCAAGGCGCGCACCCGTTTTTGTGTCCTTTTTCCGCTGGACGAACTTGGCGCCCCGGCCTTCGGGCGGTGATTTATGGGCGCTGTGTCCACGGCCTATTTTTGGTACACGGAGGCATCTCAAAAAGTCTCGCACCATTCCGAGTCCGCGGACGGTTGGCCAGCCCCACCCCCAAGGCTATAGCCCACCCGTTTTGTGGCCTTTTTCCGCTGGAAGAACTTGGCGCCCGGACTCCGGGCGGTTATTTTTGGCTGTGCCCGCTGCATCTTCTTGGCACACGGAGGCCGCTCGCAAAGTCTCGCGCCATTCCGAGTCCGGCGGACGGTTGGCCAGCCCCACCCCCAAGGCTATAGCCCACCCGCTTTTGTGGCCTTTTTCCGCTGGACGAACTTGGCGCCCGGCCTTCGGGCGATTTTTGGCCGCTGTGCCATGCATCTTCTTGGCACACGGAGGCCGCCGCAAAGTCTCGCCATTCCGAGTCCGGGCGGACGAAGTTGGCCAGCCCCACCCCCAAGGCTATAGCCCACCCGCTTTTGTGGCCTTTTTCCGCTGGACGAACTTGGCGCCCCGGCCTTCGGGCGGTTATTTTTGGCCGCGGCTGTGCCCGCGGCATCTTCTTGGCACACGGAGGCCGCTCGCAAAGTCTCGCGCCATTCCGAGTCCGGCGGACGAAGTTGGCCAGCCCCACCCCTCAAGGCTATAGCCCGCCCGTTTTTGTGGCCTTTTTCCGCTGGACGAACTTGGCGCCCCGGCCTTCGGGCGGTATTTTTGGGCGCGGCTGTGCCCGCGGCCTATTTTTGGCACACGGAGGGCGCTCACAAAGTCTCACCCCATTCCGAGTCCGGCGGACGAAGTTGGCCAGCCCCTCCCCCCAAGGCTATAGCCCACCCGTTTTTTGGGCATTTTTGCGGCGGACGAACTTGGGGACGGGACCTTCGGGGGCTTATTTTTGGGCGCGGCTGTGCCTGCGGCCTATTTTTGGCAGACAGAGGGTGCTCGCAGTCTCGCCCCATTCCGAGTCCGCGGACGGTTGGCCAGCCCTCCCCCAAGGCTATAGACCTCCCGTTTTTTGGGCATTTTTGCGGCGGACGAACTTGGGGACGGGACCTTCGGGGGCTTATTTTTGGGTGTAGCTGTGGCCGCAGCCTTTTTTTGGGACACGGAGGGCGCTCGCAAAGTCTCACCCCATTCCGAGTCCGCGGAAGTGGGCTAGCCCCTCCCCAAGGCTATAGCCCACCTGTTTTGGGCATTTTTGCGGCGGTCGAACTTGGGGACGGGACCTTCGGGGGCTTATTTTTTGGCGCGGCTGTGCCCACGGCCTATTTTTGGCACACGGAGGGCGCTCGCAAAGACTCGCCCCATTCCGAGTCCGGCGGACGAAGTTGGCCAGCCCGTCCCCCCAAGGCTATAGCCCACCCGTTTTTTGGGCATTTTTGCGGGGGACGAACTTGGGGACGGGACCTTCGGGGGCTTATTTTTGGGCGCGGCTGTGCCTGCGGTGCATTTTTGGAACACGGACAGCGCTCGCAAAGACTCGCCCCATTCCGAGTCCGGCGGACGAAGTTGGCCAGCCCCTCCCCCCAAGGCTATAGCCCACCCGTTCTTTGGGCATTTTTGCGGCGGACGAATTTGGGGACGGGACCTTCGGGTGCTTATTTTTGGGCGCGGGTTTGCCCACGGCTTATTTTTGGCACACGGAGGCCGCTCGCAAAGTCTCGCCCCATTAGCGAGTCCGGCGGACGAAGTTGGCCAGCCCTTCCCCCCAAGGCTATAGCCCACCCGTTGTTTGGGCATTTTTGCGGCGGGCGAACTTTGGGACGGGACCTTCGGGGGCCTATTTTTGGGCGCGGCTGTGCCCGTGGCCTATTTTTGGCACACACGGAGGGCGCTCGAAAGTGTCGCCCCATTCCGAGTCCGCGGATGAAGTTGGCCAGCCCCTCCCCAAGGCTATAGCCCACCCGCTTTTTGGGCATTTGCGCGGACGAACTTGGGACGGGACCTTCGGGGCTTATGTTTGGGTGCGGCTGTACCCGCGCCTATTTTTGGCACACGGCCGCTCACAAATTCTCGCCCCATTCCGAGTCCGCGGACGTTACACCCTCCCCCAAGGGTATAGCCCACCCGTTTTTGGGCATTTTGCGGGCGGACGAACTTGGGGACGGGACCTTCGGGGCTTATTTTTGCGGCTGCGCCGCCTATTTTTGGCACACGGAGGGTGCTGCAAAGTCTCGCCCCATTCCGAGTCCGCGATTTAGTGGGCCAGCCCCTCCCCCAAGGCTATAGCCCTCCCGCTTTTTGGGCATTTTGCGGCGGACGAACTTGGGGACGGACCTTCGGGGCTTATTTTTGGTGTGGCTGTGGCCGCCTATTTTTGGCACACGGAGGCGCTGCAAAGTCTCGCCCCATTCCGAGTCCGCGGATGAAGTGGGCCAGCCCCTCCCCTGTGGCTATAGCCCACCTGTTTTTGGGCATTTTTGGGCGGACGAACTTGGGGACGGACCCGGGGCTTATTTTTGGCTGTGTCCGCGGCCTATTTTTACACGGAGGGCGCCGCAAAGACTCGCCCCATTCCGAGTCCGGCAGACGAAGTTGGCCAGCCCCGTCCCAAGGCTATAGCCCACCCGCTTTTGGCATTTTGCGGGACGAACTTGGGGACGGTTCCTTCTGGGGCTTATTTTTGTGTGCGCGGCGTATTTTTGGCACACGGACAGCACTCGCAAAGACTCGCCCCATTCCGAGTCCGGCGGATTAGCCTGGCCCCCAAGGCTATAGCCCACCCGTTCTTTGGGCATTTTTGCGGCGGACGAACTTGGGGACGGGACCTTCGGTGGATATTTTTGGGCGCGGGTTTACCCAAGGCATATTTTTGCACACGGAGGCCGCCGCAAAGTCACGCCCCATTCCGAGTCCGGACGAAGTTGGCCAGCCCCTCCCCCCAAGGCTATAGCCCACCCGTTGTTTGGGCATTTTTGCGGCGGGCGAACTTTGGGACGGCACCTTCGGGGGCTTATTTTTGGGCGAGGCTGTACCCGTGGCCTATTTTTGGCACACGGAGGGCGCTGCAGTGTCGCCCCATTCCGAGTCCGGGACGGTTGGCCAGCCCTCCCCCAAGGCTATAGCCCACCCGTTTTTTGGGCATTTTTGCGGCGGACGAACTTGGGGACGGGACCTTCGAGGGCTTATGTTTGGGCGTGGCTGTACCCGAGGCCTATTTTTGGCACACAAAGCCGCGCACAAAGTCTCGCCCCCTTCCGAGGCCGGCGGACGGTTGGCCAACCCTCCCCAAGGGTATAGCCCACCCGTTTTTGGGCATTTTCGCGGACGAACTTGGGAACTGGACCTTCGGGGGCTTATTTTTGGGCACGGCTGTGCCCACGGCCTAATTTTGGCACACGAAGGGCGCTCGCAAAGTCTCGCCCCATTCTGAGTCCGGCGGATTTGGCCAGCCCTCCCCCAAGGCTATAGCCCACCCGCTTTTGGGCATTTTTGCGGCGGACGAACTTGGGGACGGGACCTTCGGGGGCTTATTTTTGGGCGCGGCTGTGTCCGCGGCCTATTTTTGGTACACGGAGGGCGCTCGCAAAGTCTCGCCCCATTCCGAATCCGGCGGACGAAGTAGGCCAGCCCCTCCCCCCAAGGCTATAGCCCACCCTTTTTTTGGGCAATTTTGCGGCTGACGAACTTGGGGACGGGACCTTCGGGGGCTTATTTTTGGGTGCGGCTGTGACCGCGCTATTTTTGGCATGTGGAGGGTGCCTGCAAAGTCTCGCCATTCCAAGTCCGCGGACGAGTTGGCCAGCCCTCCCCAAGGCTATAGCCCACCCTTTTTTTTGGCATTTTTGCGGCGGATGAACTTGGGGACGGGGGCATATTTTTGGGCGCGGCTGTGCCCGAGGCCTATTTTTGGCACACGGAGGGTGCTCGCAAAGTGACACCCCATTCCGAGTCCGCGGACGAGTGGCCAGCCCCTTCCCCAAGGCTATAGCCCACCCGTATTTTGCGCATTTTTGCGGACGAACTTGGGGACGGGACCTTCGGGGCTTATTTTTGGCCGCGCTTAGCCTGTGGCCTATTTTTGGCACACGGAGGGCGCGCAAAGTCTCGCCCATTCCGAGTCCAGCGGATTTAGGTGGGCCTGCCCCTCCCCCAAGGCTATAGCCCACCCGCTTTTGGGCATTTTTGCGGACGAACTTGGGGACCTTCGGGCTTATTTTTGGCCGCGGCTGTGTCCACGGCCATTTTTGGCACACGGAGGGTGCAAAGTCTCGCCCGATTCCGAGTCCGGTGGATTTAGGCCAGCCCTCCCCCAAGGCTATAGCACACCCTTTTTTTTGCATTTTTGCGGACGAACTTGGGACGGGACCTTCGGGGCTTATTTTTGGGCGCTGTGCCCGCGGCCTATTTTTGGCATGCGGAGGGTGCTGCAAAGTCTCGCCCATCGGACTCCGGCGGATTGCTTGGCCAGCCCTCCCCCAAGGCTATAGCCTACCCGTTTTTTGGGCATTTTTACGGCGGACGAACTTGGGGCCGGATTTTCAGGGGCTTATTTTTTGGCGCGGCTTAGCCCGCACCTATTTTTGGCACACGGAGGGCGCTCGCAATGTCTCACCCCATTCCCAGTCCGGCGGACGATGTTGGCCAGCCCCTCCCCCCAAGGCTATGGCCCACCCGTTTTTTGGGCATTTTTGTGGCGGACGAACTTGGGGACGGGACCTTCGGGGGCTTATTTTTGGGCGCGGCTTAGCCCGTGGCCTATTTTTGGCACAAAGAGGGCGCTTGCAAAGTCTCGCCCCATACCGAGTCCGGCGGAAGAAGTTGGCCAGCCCCTCCCCCCAAGGCTATAGCCCACCCGTTTTTTGGGCATTTTTGCGGCGGACGAACTTGGGGACGGGACCTTCGGGGGCTTATTGTTGGGTGCGGCTCTGCCCGCGGCCTATTTTTAGCACACGGAGGGCGCTCGAAGTCTCGCCCCATTCCTAGTCCGCGGATTTAGTAGGCCAGCCCCTCCCCCCAAGGCTATAGCCCACCCTTTTTTTGGGCATTTTTGCGGCGGACGAACTTGGGGACGGGATCTTCGGGGGCTTATTGTTGGGCGCGGCTGTGCTCACGGCCTATTTTTAGCACACAGAGGGTGCTCGCAAAGTCTCACCCCATTCCGAGTCTGGCGGAATAAGTTGGCCAGCCCCTCCCCCCAAGGCTATAGCCCACCCGTTTTTTGGGCACTTTGCGGACGAACTTGGGGACGGGACCTTCGGGGACTTTTTTTTGGGCGCGGCTGTGCCCGCGGCCTATTTTTGGCACACGGAGGGCGCTCGCAAAGTCTCACCCTATTCCCAGTCCGGCGGACGATGTTGGCCAGCCCCTCCCCCCAAGGCTATGGCCCACCCGTTTTTTGGGCATTTTTGCGGCGGACGAACTTGGGGACGGGACCTCCTGGGGCTTATTTTTGGGCGCGGCTTAGCCCGTGGCCTATTTTTGGCACACGGAGGGTGCTTGCAAAGTCTCGCCCCATTCCGAGTCCGGCGGACGAAGTTGGCCAGCCCCTCCCCCCAAGGCTATAGCCCACCCGTTTTTTGGGCATTTTTGCGGAGGACGAACTTGGGGACGGGACCTTCGGGGGCTTATTTTAGGACGCGGCTTAGCCCGTGGCCTATTTTTGGCACACGGAGGGCGCAAAGTCTCGCCCCATTCCGAGTCCGCGGATTTGGTGGGCCTGCCCCTCCCCAAGGCTATAGCCCACCCGCTTTTTGGGCATTTTTGCGGACGAACTTGGGGACGGGACCTTCGGGCGTATTTTTGTCAGCGCTGAGTCCGCAACCTATGTTTCAGACGCTGAGGGTGCTCGCAAGTCTCGACCCATTCGCACTTCGGCGGACGAAGTTGGCCAGCCCTCCCCAAGGCTATAGCCCACCCGCTTTTGGGCATTTTTGTCGGACGAACTTGGGGACGGGACCTTCGGGGCTTATTTTTGGCGCTGTGTCCGCCTATTTTTGGCACACGGAGGGCGCAGAGTCTCGCCCCATTCCTAGTCCGGCGGATTAAGTAGGCCAGCCCTCCCCAAGGCTATAGCCCACCTGCTTTTTTGGGCATTTTGCGGCGGACGAACTTGGGGACGGGACCTCGGGGCTTATTTTTGGGCCTATTTTTGGCACACGGAGGGCGCCGCAGAGTCTAACCCATTCCCAGTCCGGCGGATTAGTTGGCCAGCCCTCCCCAAGGCTATAGCCCACCCGCTTTTTGGGCATTTTTACGGCGGACGAACTTGGGGACGGGACCTTCGGGGCTTATTTTTTGGTACGGCTTAGGCCGCGCCTATTTTGGCACACGGAGGCCGCTGCAAAGTCTCACCCCATTCCGAGTCCGCGGACGAAGTGGGCCAGCCCTCCCCAAGGCTATAGCCCACCCGCTTTTTGGGCATTTTGCAGCGGACGAACTTGGGGACGGGACTTCGGGGCTTATTTGCGCGGCTGAGCCCACGGCCTATTTTTGGCACACGGAGGCCGCTGCAAAGTCTCCCATTCCGAGTCCGCGGACGGTTGGCCAGCCGCTTCCCCCAAGGCTATAGCCCACCCGCTTTTTGGTCATTTTTTCAAGGACGAACTTGGGGACGGGACCTTCGGGGCTTATTTTTGCGCCAAGGTTAGGCTGCTCATTTTTGGTACACGGAGGCTGCTCGAAAAGTCTCACCTCATTCCGAGTCCGGCGGACGAAGTGGGCCAGCCGCTCCCCCCAAGGCTATAGCCCACCCGTTTTTTGGGCATTTTTGCGGCGGACGAACTTGGGGACGGGACCTTCGGGGGCTTATTTTTGGGCGCGGCTCAACCCACGGCCTATTTTTTGCACACGGAGGCCGCTCACAAAGTCTCCCCCCATTCCGAGTCCGGCGGACGAAGTTGGCCAGCCGCTCCCCCCAAGGTTATAGCCCACCCGCTTTTTGGGCATTTTTCATGGATGAACTTGGGGACGGCACCTTCGGGGCTTATTTTGGGCGTGGCTGTGCCCGTGGCCTATTTTTGGCACACGGAGGGCGCTCACAAAGTCTCGCCCCATTCCGAGTCCGTGACGGTTGGCCAGCCCTTCCCCAAGGCTATAGCCCACCCGCTTTTGGGCATTTTTGCAGCGGACGAACTTGGGGACGGGACCTTCGGGGCTTATTTTTGGGCACGGCTGTGCCTGCTGCCTATTTTTGGTACACGGAGGCCACTGCAAAGGCTCGCCCCATTCCGAGTCCGCGGATTTGGCTGCAGCCCTCCCCCAAGGCTATAGCCCACCCGCTTTTGGGCATTTTTGCGGCGGACGAACTTGGGGACGGGACCTTCGGGGCTTATTTTGGGTACTGTGGCCGCTGCCTATTTTTGGCACACGGAGGGTGCTCGCAGTCTCGGCCCATTCCTAGTCCGCGGACGATGTTGGCCAGCCCTCCCCAAAGGCTATAGCCCACCCGCTTTTTTGGGCATTTTGCGGCGGACGAACTTGGGGACCGGACCTTCGGGCTTATTTTTGGGCACGCTGTGCCCGCTATTTTTGGAAAACGGGGGCGCCGCAGTCTCGCCCATTCCGAGTCCGCGGATTTGTTGGCCAGCCCCTCCCCCAAGGCTATAGCCCACCTGTTTTTGGGCATTTTTTCGGACGAACTTGAGGACGGACCTTCGGGGCTTATTTTTGGGCGCGGCTGTGCCCGCGCCTATTTTTGGCACGCTGAGCGTGCTCGCAAAGTCTCGCCCCATTCGGACTCCGCGGACGAGTTGGCCAGCCCTCCCCAAGGCTATAGCCTACCCGCTTTTTTGGGCATTTTTACGGCGGACGAACTTGGGGCCGGATTTTCAGGGCTTATTTTTGGCGCGGCTTAGCCCGCGACATTTTTTACACGGAGGGCGCTCGCAATGTCTCACCCCATTCCCAGTCCGGCGGACGATGTTGGCCAGCCCCTCCCCCCAAGGCTATGGCCCACCCGTTTTTTGGGCATTTTTGTGGCGGACGAACTTGGGGACGGGACCTTCGGGGGCTTATTTTTGGGCGCGGCTGTGTCCGCGGCCTATTTTTGGCACACAGAGGGCGCTTGTAAAGTCTCGCCCCATTCCGACTCCGGCGGACGAAATTGACGAGCCCCTCCCCCCAAGGCTATAGCCCACCCGTTTTTTGGGCATTTTTGCGGCGGACGAACTTGGGTACGGGACCTTCGGGGGCTTATTTTTGGGCGCGGCTGTGCCTGCGGCCTATTTTTGGCACACGGAGGGCACTCGCAAAGTCTCGCCCCATTCCGAGCCCGGCAGACGAAGTTGGCCAGCCCCTCCCCCCAAGGCTATGGCCCACCCGTTTTTTGGGCATTTTTGTGGCGGACGAACTTGGGGACGGGACCTTCGGGGGCTTATTTTTGGGCGCGGCTGTGTCCGCGGCCTATTTTTGGCACACAGAGGGCGCTTGTAAAGTCTCGCCTCATTCCTAGTCCGGCGGACGAAGTAGGCCAGCCCCTCCCCCCAAGGCTATAGCCCACCCTTTTTTTGGGCATTTTTGCGGCGGACGAACTTGGGGACGGGACCTTCGGAGGATTATATTGGGCGCGGCTGTGCCCGTGGCCTATTTTTGGGACACGGAGGGCGCTCGCAAAGTCTCGCCCCATTCCGACTCCGGCGGACGAAATTGACGAGCCCCTCCCCCCAAGGCTATAGCCCACCCGTTTTTTGGGCATTTTTGCGGCGGACGAACTTGGGTACGGGACCTTCGGGGGCTTATTTTTGGGCGCGGCTGTGCCTGCGGCCTATTTTTGGCACACGGAGGGCGCTCGCAAAGTCTCGCCCCATTCCGAGCCCGGCAGACGAAGTTGGCCAGCCCTCCCCCCAAGGCTATAGCCCACCCGTTTTTTGGGCATTTTTGCGGCGGACGAACTTGGGGACGGGACCTTCGGGGGCTAATTTTTGGCCGCGGCTGTGTCCGCGGCCTATTTTTGGCACACGGAGGGCGCTCGTAAAGTCTCGCCCCATTCCTAGTCCGGCGGATTAAGAGGCCAGCCCCTCCCAAGGCTATAGCCCACTTTTTTGGGCATTTTTGCGGCGGGACTTACTTGGGGACGGGACCTTCGGAGGATTATTGTTGGGCGCGGCTGTGCCCGCGTCTATTTTTAGCACACAGAGGGTGCCTGCAGAAGTCTCGCCCCATTCCGAGTCCGGCGGAATAAGTTGGCCAGCCCTCCCCAAGGCTATAGCCCACCCGCTTTTTGGGCACTTTTGCGGCGGACGAACTTGGGGACGGACCTTCGGGCTTATTTTTTTGGCGCGCTTAGCCTGGGCCTATTTTTGGTACACACGGAGGGCGGTCGCAAAGTCTCACCCTATTCCCAGTCCGCGGACGATGTTGGCCAGCCCCTCCCCCCAAGGCTATGGCCACCCCTTTTTTTTGGGCATTTTGCGCCGGACGAACTTGGGGACGGGACCTCCTGGGGCTTATTTTTGGGCGCGGCTTAGCCCGTGGCCTATTTTTGGCACACGGAGGGTGCTTGCAAAGTCTCGCCCCATTCCGAGTCCGGCGGATTTGCTGGCCAGCCCTCCCCAAGGCTATAGCCCACCCGCTTTTGGGCATTTTTAAGCTGGACGAACTTGGGGACAGGACCTTCAAGGGGCTTATTTTTGTCACGGCTGTGTCCGCGGTTATTTTTGGCACACGGAGGGCGCTCGTAAAGTCTCGCCCCATTCCTAGTCCGGCGGATTTGCGTAGGCCAGCCCTCCCCCAAGGCTATAGCCCACCCGCTTGGGCATTTTGCGGACGAACTTGGGGACGGGACTCGGGGCTTATTTTGGGCACGGCTGTGGCTCAGCCTATTTTTGGCACACGGAGGGTGCTCGCAAAGTCTCAGCCCATTCCTAGTCCGGCGGACGATGTTGGCCAGCCCCTCCCCCCAAGGCTATAGCCCACCCGTTTTTTGGGCATTTTTTCGGCGGACGAACTTGGGGACGGGACCTTCGGGGGCTTATTTTTGGCACGGCTGTGCCCGCGTCTATTTTTGGAAACGGGGCGCCTGCAAAGTCTCGCCCATTCCGAGTCCGCGGACGAAGTTGGCCAGCCCTCCCCCAAGGCTATAGCCCACCTGTTTTTGGGCATTTTTCGGCGGACGAACTTGAGGACGGGACCTTCGGGGCTTATTTTTGGGCGCGGCTGTGCCCGCGGCTATTTTTGGCACGCGGAGCGTGCTCGCAAAGTCTCGCCCCATTCTGACTCCGGCGACGAGTTGGCCAGCCCTCCTCCCCAAGGCTATAGCATACCAGTTTATTGGGCATTTTTACGGCGGACGAACTTGGGGCCGGATTTTCAGGGCTTATTTTGCGCTGCTTAGCCCGACCTATTTTTGGCACACGGAGGGCGCTCGCAATGTCTCACCCCATTCCCAGTCCGGCGGACGATGTTGGCCAGACCCTCCCCCCAAGGCTATGGCCCACCCGTTTTTTGGGCATTTTTGTGGCGGACGAACTTGGGGACGGGACCTTCGGGGGCTTATTTTTGGGCGCGGCTGTGTCCGCGGCCTATTTTTGGCACACAGAGGGCGCTTGTAAAGTCTCGCCCCATTCCTAGTCCGGCGGACGAAGTAGGCCAGCCCCTCCCCCCAAGGCTATAGCCCACCCTTTTTTTGGGCATTTTTGCGGCGGACGAACTTGGGGACGGGACCTTCGGAGGATTATATTGGGCGCGGCTGTGCCCGTGGCCTATTTTTGGGACACGGAGGGCGCTCGCAAAGTCTCGCCCCATTCCGACTCCATGACAAATTGACGAGCCCTCCCCCAAGGCTATAGCCCACCCGCTTTTTTGGGCATTTTTGGCGGACGAACTTGGGTACGGGACCTTCGGGGCTTATTTTTGGCTGTGCCTGCGGCTCATTTTTGGCACACGGAGGGCGCAGTCTCGCCCCATTCCGAGCCCGGCAGACGTTGGCCAGCCCCTCTAAGGCTATAGCCCACCTTTTTTGGGCATTTTTGCGGCGGACGAAGGGGACGGGACCTTGGGGCTAATTTTGGCCGCGGCTGTGTCCGCGCCTATTTTTGGCACACGGAGGGCGCCTAAAGTCTCGCCCATTCCTAGTCCGGCGGACGAAGTAGGCCAGCCTCTCCCCCCAAGGCTATTGCCCACCCTTATTTAGGGCAATGTTCGGGCGGACGTACTAGGGGACGGGACCTTCGGGGGGTGATTGTTGGGTGCGGCTGTGCCCGGGGCCTATTTTTAGCACACAGAGGGTGCTCGCAAAGTCTCGCCCCAATCCGAGTCCGGCGGAATAAGTTGGCCAGTCCCTCCCCCCAAGGCTATAGCCCACCCGCTTTTTGAGCACTTTTGCGTGGACGAACTGGACGGGACCTTCGGGGCTTATTTTTTTGGCGCGCTTAGCCTGCGGCCTATTTTTTGCACACTGAGGGCGGTCGCAAAGTCTCTCCCGATTCCCAGTCCGGCGGACGATGTTGGCCAGCCCCTCCCCCCAAGGCTATGGCCCACCCGTTTTTTGGGCATTTTTGCGGCGGACGAACTTGGGGACGGGACCTCCTGGGGCTTATTTTTGGGCGCGGCTTAGCTGTGGCCTATTTTTGGCACACAGAGGGTGCTTGCAAAGTCTCGCCCATTCCGAGTCCGGACGGATTGGCCAGCCCTCCCCAAGGCTATAGCCCACCTGCTTTTGGGCATTTTTGCGGAGGACGAACTTGGGGACGGGACTTTGGGGCTTATTTTAGGACGCTGGCTTAGCCTGTGGCCTATTTTCGCACACGGAGGGCGCTGCAGTTCCGCCCCATTCCGAGTCCGGCAGATTTAGTGGGCCTGCCTCCCCAAGGCTATAGCCCACCTGCTTGGGCATTTTTGCGGACGAACTTGGGGACGGGACCTTCGGGGCTTATTTTTGGCCGCGCTGAGTCCGCAACCTATGTTTCCTCAGACGCTGAGGGTGCCCGCAGTCTCGACCCATTCGCACTTCGGGACGGATTTAGTTGGCCAGCCCCTCCCCCAAGGCTATAGCCCACCCGCTGGGCATTTTTAAGGCCGGACTAACTTGGGGACAGGGACTTCGGGGCTTATTTTTGGTCAGCGGCTGTGTCCGCGCCTATTTTTGGCACACGGAGGGCGCTGAAGTCTCGCCGATTCTAGTCCGGGCGGACGAGGCCAGCCCTCCCCAAGGCTATAGCCCACCTGCTTTTTGGGCATTTTTGGGGCGGATCTTTGGGACGGGACCCTCGGGGCTTATTTTTGTGCAGCTCGTGGCCTATTTTTGGCACACGGAGGGCGCCGTAGAGTCTAACCCCATTCCCAGTCCGCGGACGAGTTGGCCAGCCCTCCCCCAAGGCTATAGCCCACCCGCTTTTGGGCATTTTGCGTGACGAACTTGGGGACGGACCTTCAGGGGCTTATTTTTGTCCGCGGCTGTGTCCGCGTCTATTTTTGCACACGGAGGGCGCCTGTAAAGTCTCGCCTCATTCCTAGTCCGCGGATTTGGAAGCTAGGCCCTCCCCCAAGGCTATAGCCCACCCTTTTTTTGGGCATTTTGCGGGTGACGAACTTGGGGACGGGACCTTCGGAGGCTTATTATTGTTGGGCGCAGTGCCCGCGTCTATTTTTAGCACATACAGAGGTGCTCGCAAAGTCTCGCCCATTCCAGTCCGGGCGGAATAGTTGGCCAGGCCCCTCCCCAAGGCATAGCCCACCCGCTTTTTTGAGCACTTTGCGGCGGACGAACTTGGGGACGGGACCTTCGGGCTTATTTTTTGGCGCGGCTTAGCCCAAGGGCTCTATTTTTGGCACACGGAGGGCGGCCTGTGAAGTCTCACCCTATTCCCAGTCCGGCGGACGATGTTGGCCAGCCCCCTCCCCCTGCTATGGCCCACCCGCTTTTGGGCATTTTTGCGGCGGACGAACTTGGGGACGGGACCTCCTGGGCTTATTTTTGCGCGCTTAGCCTGCGTGGCCTATTTTTGCACACGGAGGGTGCTTGCAAAGTCTCGCCTCATTCCGAGTCCGCGGACGAGTGGCCAGCCCTCCCCAAGGCTATAGCCCACCCGCTGGGGCATTGCGGAGGACGAACTTGGGGACGGGACCTTCGGGGCTTATTTTAGGACGCGCTTAGCCTGTGGCCTATTTTTGGCACACGGAGGGCGCTCGCAAAGTCTCGCCATTCCGAGTCCGGCAGACGAAGTGGGCCTGCCCTCCCCCAAGGCTATAGCCCACCCGCTTTTGGGCATTTTGGGTGGACGAACTTGGGGACGGGACCTTCGGGCTTATTTTTGGCCGCTGAGTCCGCAACCTATGTTTCAGACGCCGGAGGGTGCTCGCAAAGTCTCGACCCATTCGCACTCCGGATTTGTTGGCCAGCCCCTCCCCCAAGGCTATAGCCCACCTGCTTTTGGGGCATTTTAAGGCCGGACGAACTTGGGGACAGGACCTGGGGCTTTATTTTTGGCCGCGCTGTGTCCGCGGCCTATTTTTGGCACACGGAGGGCGCCATAAAGTCTCGCCTCATTCCTAGTCCGCGGATTTAGTAGGCCAGCCCTCCCCAAGGCTATAGCCCACCCGCTTTTTGGGCCATTTCATGCGGACGAACTTGGGGACGGACCGGGGGCTTATTTTTGCGGCTCCAGTGCGCTCATTTTTGGCACACGGAGGGCGCCGCAGAGTCTAACCCCATTCCCAGTCCGCGGATTTGTTGGCCAGCCCCTCCCCCAAGGCTATAGCCCACCCGCTTTGGGCATTTTTACGCGGGATTAACTTGGGACGGGACCTTCGGGGCTTATTTTGGTACGGCTTAGGCCGCGCCTATTTTTGGCACACGGAGCCCGCCGCAAAGTCTCGCCCCATTCCGAGTCCGCGGACGGTTGGCCAGCCTTCCCCCAAGGCTATAGCCCACCCGCTTTTTGGGCATTTTTTCGCGGACGAACTTGGGGACGGACCTTCTGGGGCTTATTTTTGGCGCGGCTTAGAGCTGGCCTATTTGCACAGAGGCCGCCTGCAAAGTCTCCCCATTCCGAGTCCGCGGATTGGCCAGCCGCCTCCCCCAAGCGCTATAGCCCACCCATGGTCATTTTTGGCGGACAACTTTTTGGGCTTAGCGCAGCCTATTTTTTGTACAGGGAGCAACTTGGGACGCCGGACCTTCCGAGTCCGGGCTTATTTTTAAGCGCGCGAAGGACCCATCGGCCTATTTTTTGTACACGGAGGCAGCTACAAAGTCTCCCCATTCCGAGTCCGGCGGATTGATTGGCCAGCCGCTCCCCAAGGCTATAGCCCACCCGCTTTTGGGCATTTTTTCGCGGATGAACTTGGGACGGCACCTTCTGGGGCTTATTTTTGGGTGTGGCTGTAATGCTATTTTTGGCACACGGAGGGCGCCGAAAGTCTCGCCCATTCCGAGTCCGCGAACGACCCAGTGGGCCAGCCCCTCCCTGTGGCTATAGCCCACCTGTTTTTGGGCATTTTTATGGACGAACTTTGGGACGGGACCTTCGGGGCTTATTTGGTACGGCTTAGGCCGCGCCTATTTTTGGCACACGGAGCCTGCTCGCAAAGTCTCGCCCCATTCCGAGTCCGTGACGTTGGCCAGCCCTCCCCAAGGCTATAGCCCACCCGCTTTTTTGGGCATTTTTGCAGCGGACTTAACTTGGGGACGGACCTCGGGGCTTATTTTTTGGCGCGGCTGAGCCCACGGCCTATTTTTGGAACGCGGAGGCCGCCGCAGTCTCCCCGCATTCCGAGTCCGGACGATTTGTTGGCCAGCCGCTCCCAAGGCTATAGCCCACCCGCTTTTGGTCATTTTTTCTCGCGGACGAACTTGGGGACGGGACCTTCGGGGCTTATTTGGGCACGGGTTAGCTGCGCCTATTTTTGGTACAGGGAGGCCGCCGCAAAGTCTCTCCCCATTCCGAGTCCGGGACGAAGTTGGCCAGCCCTCCCCCAAGGCTATAGCCCACCCGCTTTTTGGGCATTTTTGCAGACGAACTTGGTGACGTGGACCTGGGGCTATTTTTGGGCGCGGCTGTGCCCACGGCCTATTTTTTGCACACGGAGGCTGCCACAAAGTCTCCCCATTCCGAGTCCGCGGACGAAGTTGGCCAGCCGCTCCCAAGGCTATAGCCCACCTGTTGGGCATTTTTTTCATGGATGAACTTGGGGACGGCACCTTCGGGGCTTATTTTTGGGCGCGGCTGTGCCTGGTGGCCTATTTTTGCACACGGAGGGCGCCATAAAGTTTCGCCCCATTCCGAGTCCGCGATTTAGGGCCAGCCCCTCCCCCAAGGCTATAAGCCCACCCGCTTTTTGGGCATTTTTTCGGCGGACGAACTTGGGGACGGACCTGGCGCTATTTTTGGGCGCTGTGCCAGCAAAGGCCTCATTTTTGCACACGTATGAGGGCGCCACAAAGTCTCGCCTCATTCCGAGTCCGGCGGACGGTTGGCCAGCCGCAGCCCCCAACGCTATAGCCCACTCGCTTTGTGGCCTTTTCAGCTGGACGAACTTGGCGCCCGGCCTCGGCGGTTATTTTTACGGCTGTGCCCGCGGCCTATTTTTGGCACACGGAGGCCACTCGCAAAGGCTCGCCCCATTCCGAGTCCGGGCGGATTGGCCAGCCCTCCCCCAAGGCTATAGCCCACCCGCTGGCATTTTGCGGCGGACGAATCTTGGGGACGGACTGGGGCTTATTTTTGGGCACGGCTGTGCCCATGCCTATTTTTGGCACACGGAGGGTGCTCGCAAAGTCTCAGCTCATTCCTAGTCCGCGGATGTTGGCCAGCCCTCTCCCCCAAGGCTATAGCCCACCCGCTTTGGGCATTTTGCGGCGGACGAACTTGGGGACCGACCTGGGGCTTATTTTTGGGCAAGGCTGTGCCTGGGCCTATTTTTGGTAAACGGAGGGCGCCGCAGTCTCGCCCCATTCGAGTCCGCGGACGAGTGCTTAGCCCTTCCCCAAGGCTGCCATAGCCCACCCGCTTTTGGGCATTTTTTCGGCGGACGAACTTGGGGACGGACCTTCGGGGCTTATTTTTGCGCGGCTGTGCCCGGGCGTATATTTTTGGCACGCGGAGGTTGCTCAGAAAGTCTCGCCCCATTCGACTCCGCGGATTTGTTGGCCAGCCCTCCCCAAGGCTATAGCCTACCAGTTTTTTGGGCATTTTTACGGCGGACTAACTTGGGGCCGGATTTTCAGGGGCTTATTTTGCGCGGCTTAGCTCCGCTGACTCTATTTTGGCACACGGAGGGCGCCGGAATGTCTCGCCCCATTCCCAGTCCGCGGACGATGTTGGCCAGCCTCTCCCCCAAGGCTATGGCCTACCTGCTGGGCATTTTGTGGCGGACGAACTTGGGGACGGGACCTTCGGGGCTTATTTTTGGCGCGGCTTAGCCTGGGCCTATTTTTGGCACAAAGAGGGCGCTTGCAAAGTCTCGCCCATACCGAGTCCGGCGGAAGCAGTTGGCCAGCCCTCCTCCCCCAAGGCTATAGCCCACCCGCTGGGCATTTTCGCGGCGGACGAACTTGGGGATGGGACCTTCGGGGCTTATTTTGGCCGTGGCTGTGTCCGCGCTATTTTTGGCACACGGAGGGCGCCGTAAAGTCTCGCCCATTCCTAGTCCGCGGACGAAGTAGGCCAGCCTCTCCCCGCAAGGCTATAGCCCACCCTTTTTTTGGGCATTTAAGGGGCGGACGAACTTGGGGACGGACCTTCGGGGCTTATTGTTGGTGCGGCCTGCCCGCGTCTATTTTTAGCACATTGAGGGTGCCTCGCAAAGTCTCGCCCCATTCCGAGTCCGGAATAAGTTGGCCAGCCCTCCCCAAGGCTATAGCCCACCTGCTGGGCACTTTGCGGCGAACTTGGGGACGGACCTCGGGGGGCTTATTTGGCGCGCTTAGCCTGCGGGCCTATTTTTGGTACACACGGAGGGCGCCGTGCAAAGTCTCACTCCTATTCCCAGTCCGCGGACGATGTTGGGCCAGCCCTCCCCCCAAGGCTATGGCCCACCCGCTTGGCATTTTATGGCGGACGAACTTGGGGATTGGACCTCCTGGGGCTTATTTTAGCTCCGTGCTGCCTATTTTTTGCACATACCGGAGGGTGCTTGCAAAGTCTCGCCCCATTCCGAGTCCGCGGATTTAGCTGGCCAGCCCTCCCCCAAGGCTATAGCCCACCCGCTTTTGGGCATTTTTATGAGGACGAACTTTGGGGACGGGACCTTCGGGGCTTATTTTAGATGCGGTTTAGCCCAAGGGCCTATTTTTGGCACACACGGAGGGCGCCGCAAAGTCTCGCCCATTCCAGTCCGGGATTTAGTGGGCCTGCCTCCTCCCCAAGGCTATAGCCCACCCGCTTTTTGGGCATTTTTGCGGCGATCAACTTGGGGACGGGACCTTCGGGGCTTATTTTTACTGCCGCGGCTGTGTCCGCAACCTATGTTTCATGCACACGGAGGGTGCCTCGCAGTCTCGACCCATTCGCACTTCGCGGACGACTTGGCCAGCCCTCCCCTCAAGGCTATAGCCCACCCTGCTTTTTGGGTATTTTTGGCGCCGACGAATCTTGGGACGGACCTTCGGGGCTTATTTTTGTCAGCGCTGTGTCCGCGCTCATTTTTGGCACACGGAGGGCGCCAGAAAGTCTCGCCCCATTCCTAGTCCGGCGGATTTAGCGAAGTAGGCCAGCCCTCCCCAAGGCTATAGCCCACCCGTTTTTTGGGCATTTTTGCGGCGGACGAACTTGGGGACGGGACCCTCGGGGGCTTATTTTTGGGAGCGGCTGTGCCTGCGGCCTATTTTTGGCACACGGAGGGCGCTCGCAGAGTCTAACCCCATTCCCAGTCCGGCGGACGAAGTAGGCCAGCCCCTCCCCCCAAGGCTATAGCCCACCCGTTTTTTGGGCATTTTTGCGGCGGACGAACTTCTGGACGGGACCTTCGGTTGCTTATTTTTGGGCGCGGCTGTGCCCACGGCCTATTTTTGGCACACGGAGGACACTCATAAAGGCTCGCCCCATTCCGAGTCCGGCTGGACGTTGTTGGTTAGCCTCTCCCCCTGAAGACTATAGCCCACCCATTTTTTTGGCATTTTGCATGGACGAACTTGGGGACGGGACCTGGGCTTGATTTTGTGCGCTGGCTGTGGCCGCGCCTATTTTTGGCACACGGAGGGCGCTTTTGCAAAAGTCCCGCCCATTCCCGAGTCCGTGGACGAAGTTGGCCAGGCCCTTCCCCAAGGCTATAGCACCCGCTGGGCATTTTTGGCGGGCTGGACGAACTTGGGGACGGACCTTCGGGGCTTATTTTTGCGCAAGCCTGGCCCGTGGCCTATTTTTGGGACACGGAGGGCGCTCACAAAGTCTCGCCCCATTCCGACTCCGCGGACGAAGGATTTGCCGAGCCTCCTCCCCTGCCAAGCTATAGCCCACCCGCTTTTGGGCATTTTGGCGGCGGATTTAACTTGGGTACGGACTCTTCAAGCTTATTTTTAGGCCGGGCTGTGCCTGCGGCCTATTTTTGGCACACGGAGGGCGCTCGCAAAGTTTCGTCCCATTCCGAGCTGCAGACGAAGTTTCGGCCCTCCTGCTGCTATAGCCCACCTGCTTTGGGCATTTTTAAGCGGCGGATGAACTTGGGGACGGACCTTCTGGGGCTTATTTTTTTTGGGCTGCAAGCTGTGCCTATGGCCTCATTTTTGGCACACGGAGGTCCGCCGCAGTCTCGCCATCTCCGAGTCCGCTGGACGAAGTTGCTACGCCAGCCCTCCTAAGGCTATAGCCCACCCGCTTTTGGGGCATTTTGCAGCGGACGAACTTGGGACGTGGACCTTCGCTTATTTCTGGACGCTGCTTTGCCTACGGCTCTATTTTTGGAACATCGGAGGCCGCCGCAAGGCTCGGCCTCATTCCGAGTCCGCGGGATTTGGCAGCCCTCCCCAAGGCTATAGCCCACCCGCGGCATTTTATGCGCGGACGAACTTGGGGATCGGGACCTTCGGGGCTTATTTTGACGCGGCTTTGACTGCGGTCATTTTTGGCACACGGAGGGTGCTCGCAAAGTCTCGCTCCATTCCAGTCCGCGGATTTGGCCAGCCCTCGCTGCTGCTTAAGGCTATAGCCCACCCGCTTTTTCGGGGCATTTGGGCGGACGAATTAACTTGGGGACCGGACCTTCGGGGCTTATTTTTGGGAACGGTTGTGCCCGCGGTCTATTTTTGGCAAAGGAGGGCGCTCGCAGTCTCGCCCCATTCCAGTCCGCGGACGAAGTTGGCCAGCCTCCCCCAAGGCTAGCCCACCCGCTGGGCATTTTATGACGAACTTGGGGACGGACTCTTCTGGTGCTTATTTTTGGGCGTACGTGCCTGCTCTATTTTTGGCACACGGAGGGCACTCGCAAAGTTTCGGTCCCATTCCGAGTCCGGGCGGCTGTTGGCCCAGCCCTCCCCCAAGGCTATAGACCACCCGCTTGGGCAATTTATGCGGCGAACGAACTTGGGGCGGGACCTTCGGGCTTTTTGGTGCTAGCTTCTCATTTTTGGTATACACGGAGGCGGTCGCAAAGTCTCGCCCATTCCGAGTCCGCGGACGAAGTTGGCCAGCCCTCCCAAGGCTATAGCCCACCTGCTTTTGCTGGCATTTTTGCAGAAAGGGACGGATGCACCCAGCTGACCTTCGGGCTTATTATTTTGCCGGCTGTTCCCAGCGCTCATTTTTGGCACACGGAGGGTGCTCAAAGTCTCGCCCCATTCCAAGTCCGGCGGATTTAGTTGCTGGCAGCTCCCTCCTAAGGCTATAGCCCACCTTCCTGGGCAATTTCGGCGGACAACTTGGGGACGTGTGGACTTGGTTATTTTGGGCGGACAAAGCCACAGTATTTTTGGCACACGGAGGGTGCTAGCAAAGTCTCACTCCCATCTCCGAGTCCGCGGACGAGTGGGCCAGCCCTTCCCGCTAAGGCAGCCCACCCGCTTTTGGCATTTTCGGCGGACGGTTAGGGACGGACCTTCGGGGCTTGGTTGCGGGTCCGCGGTTCCTCATTTTTGGCACGGGAGGGTGCTCACAAAGTCTCACCCCATTCGACTCGGCGAGCCCCTCTTCCTCTAAGGCTATAGCCTACCTGCTTTTTTAGGGCATTACAAGGCTGACCTCTGGGGCTTATTTTACACACAGCTGCATGCCCGCCTCATTTTTGCACACGGAGGGCGCCTAAAGTTCTCCTCATTCCCGAGCCTCAAGGGATTTATGACCCCTCTCCCAAGGCTATAGCCTTCCACCTGCTTGGGCATTTTACATAGACTTGGCTGTGCTCAAGGCTATTTTTGGCACACGGAGGGTGCTAGCAAAGTCTCACTCCCATTCCGAAGTCCGGGCGGATTTAGTGGGCCAGCCCTTCCCCAAGGCTATAGCCCACCCGCTTTTTGGGCATTTTTAAGCGGTGTTTGGGGACGGACCTTTTCGCTTTTTTCGGTGCGCTGTGTCCGCGCTCATTTTTGGCACGGGAGGGTGTCTAAAGTCTCACCCTATTCGACCCGCGGACGAAGTTGGCCCAGCCCCTCCCCAAGGCTATAGCCCACCCGCTGACATTACATGACGAACTTGGGTAATGACGATCTTCTTGGGGCTTATTTGGCGCTGTGCCTGCCGTAGCCTATTTTTGGCACACGGAGGCGCCGCAGTTCCACATTCCTGAGCCCGGCGATTTGAAGGTTCAGCCTCCCTGGCTACATAGCTCACCTGCTTTTTTGGGCATTTTGCGGCGGATGAACTTGGGGACGGACCTTCGGGCTTGTTTTTGGTCGGTGCATGGCCTATTTTTGGCATACACGGAGGCCGCCTGCCAGAAGTAACGCTTCATTCCGAGTCCGCGACGGTTGGCCAGCCCTCTCCCCAAGGCTATAGCCCACCCGCTCATGGGCATTTTTGCAGCGGACTGGGGACGGATTGGACCCGGGGCTTATTTTATGACGCCGTTTTGCCCAATGCCTATATTTGGCACGGAGGCCGCCGCAAGGCTTGCTCCCCCGAGTCCGCGACGAAAGTGCTAGCCCTCCTTCAAGGCTATAGCCCACCCGCATTTCAAGGGCTTACAAGACGGATTCTTCTTGGGGACGGACTTCGGGGCGATTTTTGACGCCGCAAACCGCTGTGTCTATTTTGGCATTACGGAGGGTTTCTCGGAGTCTTCGCCCATCCCGAGTCCGGATTTGCTGGCTACAGCCACAAGGCTATAGCAGCCACCCGCTGGGCATGCGGCGATTTACTTTGGGGACGGGACCTTCGGGGCGTATTTTGACGCCGCTGTGTCCGCTGCCTATTTTTGCAGCACGGAGGGTAACTGAGTTCGCTTATTCCTTGTTCCAAGCACAGCCTTCTCTAAGGCTATAGCCTGCTTTGTGCATTTTTTCGGGCGGACGAACTTGATGGGACGGACCTTATTTTGCGGCGAGCCTGCGCCTATTTTTGGTACACGGAGGGCGCCAGAAATCCGCCCCATTCAGAGTCCTGGGCGGACGAAGGTTAGCTTCTTTCTAGAAGAGATACCCCTATTTGCATGCACGACGGCTTGGATTTAACCGGGGCGTCAGCTTATTTGGGAGTGACTGTGCCCACAGCTGGCTTTTTGCACACGGAGGGCCGCAGCCGCCCATTCCGATCCGCGAGGTTGGCCAGCAAAGTCTGCCTTCCTCTGGCAGTTGGCCAGCTGAGCTTTTAAGATGCATGATTTGGCTATAGCCTCACGGACCTTCAGGGCTTTGCATTTTTGCGGTGGGATCAGGCCCAGGTTATTTTTGCGCCACCCACGGCTTATTTTTGCACAAGTCGATGCTGGGTCGCTCAGGTCCTGGGCTCCCGAAGTTCGTCCGCCGTAAAATGCCTAAAAACGGGTGGTAAGTATAGCCTTGGGGGGGCCCACTTGTCCGGGCGCCCGCCGGTCGGACTCGGAATGGGCGCAGAGATTCTTGGCGAGCGCCATCCGTGGTGCTGGTAGGCTGCGGCTGCAGCCACAGCACAAATAAGAAGCCTCAAGGTCCTGCCCCAAGTTCGCTCGCTCACAAAATGCCCAAAAACGGGTGGGCTATAGCCTGGGAGGGGCTGGCCAACTCTCAGTCCTCGGGCTGACTCGGAATGGGGCGAGACTTCTGCACCTGCCCTCCTCGTGCTAAAGTGGCTATAGGCCGCGAGCACAGCCGCCCCAAAAAGTTTCCCTCAAGGTCCCGGGCCTAAGTTCTGCCTGTTCGCCGTAAATGCCTCAAAAACGGTGGTGGTCTATAGCCTTGGGGGAGGGGCTGGCTCCACTTCGTCCGCCTCGGACTCGGAATGGGGTGAGACTTTGCGGCGGCCTCCATGTACTGGGAAGAAATAGGCCGCAGGTACAGCCGCGCCCAAAAATAAGCCCTCAAGGTCCCTGGCCCCAAGTTCGTCCGCCGCAAAATGCCTAAAAATGGGTGGGCGATAACTGGGGAGGGGCTGGCAACTTCGCCCAACAGACTGGAATGGGGCGAGACTCGTGAGTGCCTCCTGTGTGCCAAAACAGGCTGGTGTCATGGGCACACCGCCTCTAAAATAAGCCCCTTTCGTAGGCCTGGCCCCTAGTTCGCCTCACAACAGCTGCAAATGCCAAAAAGGGCAAGCAAACATGTGAGGCTGGTCAACTGGCCCCGCTGATCTGAATGGGGCGGTAGACTTTTGCGAGCAATCTCTCCGTATGCCAAAAATAGGCCGCAGGAACAGCCGCGCCAAAAATAGTTTCTCCCCGGCTGGTCCTGGCCTCATGTTCATCACCGAGGCAAAATGCCCAGCAACGCAGCGCAACATAGCCTTTTGTAGAGGAAGTGGTCACTTCGTCTCGCTAGACTCTAATGGGGCGAGACATTATAGCACCTCTCCATTTACAAAATAGGCCACAAGGCACAACCGCGCCCAAAAATAAGCCACTGAAGGTCCTGCGGCCCAAGTTCGTCTCACGCAAAAATGCCCAAAACGGTGGGCTATAGCCTCGGGGAGGGCTAACAACTTAGCAATACGTAACCGGAAACGAAGCACAACTTTGCAGCACCCTCCGTGTGCTGTGGCCAGGACACGGCACAGCCACGCCCAAAAATAAGCACCCGAAGGTCCCGCCCCCAAGTTCGCTCCACCGCAAAATGCCTCAAAACAAAATATAGCTTGTAGAAATATACAACACGTCTCAGGACTCGGAATGGGGTGAGACTTCCAGGAGCGGCCTCCGTAGCTAAAAATAGCTACGGTCACAGCTGCGCTGCATTAAGCTCCCGTGAGATCCCGCCCCCAAAGTTCGGTCTACCGCAAAAATGCCCAAAAAAGGGGGCGGGAGCAGTAGCTCGAGGCTGGCCAACTGGCCCGCTGGACTTGGAATGGGGCGCAGACTTTGCAACGCCTCCGTGTGCCAAAAATAGCCACGGGCACAGCGCGCCTGAAAATAAGCCCTCAAGGTCCCGCCCTACCCGTCTCAATGTAAAATGCCTCAAAAACGGGGGAAGGAAATGGGAGGGTTGACACCGCCCGCTGACTCGGAATGTGAGACTTACGCCGCCAACTGGTGGTGTTGCAATAGCTGCCGGCAGGAAGCCAGATCAAAATAAGCCTCGAATCCCGCCCCTAAGCCTGCCCGCCAAAATGTAAGCCAGAACGTGGTGGCTATATAGCCTTGGGGGAGGGGGCTGGCCACTGCCTCTGGGCTGACTCGAATGGGGCGAGACGGCAGCGCCTCCGTGTGCTGGGAAATAGGCTGGGAGTCAGCCACAGCCTGCAATAAGCCCCCGAAGGTCCTGGCCCCTGCTCGTCTCGGGCCGCAAAATGCCCAAAAACGGTGGGCTATGGGCCTTTGGGGAGGGGCGGCTCACTTCGCCCGCCTGACTTCGGGAATGGGGTGAGATTTCTTTGTGAGTGCCTCTCCGTGTGCTAAAATAGCCATGGCACAGCTGCTACTAAATTAAGCCCTCTACAACCTGGCCCCCAAGTTCGCCTGCCGTAAAATGGCTAAAACGGGTGTGGGCTATGCAGCTTTGGGGGAGGTGTTGGCCAACTTCGTCCGCTGACTGAAATGGGGCGAGATTCTTGCGAGCGCCCGCGGTGCAAAAGTAAGTTCAAGCGGGTACAGCTGGCGCCAAAAATAAGCCCCGGCGCTCATCCCTGTTCGCTCGCCGTAAATGCCTAAAAAGGTATATAGCTCTCCGGGGTAGGGGCTATTTTACTTGTCCGCTGATTGGGAATAAGAGATTTTTACCACAAGCCCTTAGGTCTCATCCCCAAGTTCGCCCGCCGCAAAATTCTCAGTAATAATGTAATTGAACGAAGTATACTG